>JARFJB010001840.1:832500-1085000 GCA_036346205.1 Vesta saturnalis
CACACGCGCACACGCGCACACGCGCACACGCGCACACGCGACACGCGCACACGCGCACACGCGCACACGCGCACAGCGCACACGCGCACACGCGCACACGCGCACACGCGCACACGCGCACACGCGCACACGCGCACACGCGCACACGCGCACACGCGCACACGCGCACACGCGCACACGCGCACACGCGCACACGCGCACACGCGCACACGCGCACACGCGCACACGCGCACACGCGCACACGCGCACACGCGACACGCGCACACGCGCACACGCGCACACGCGCACACGCGCACACGCGCACACGCGCACACGCGCACACGCGCACACGCGCACACGCGCACACGCGCACACGCGCACACGCGACACGCGCACACGCGCACACGCGCACACGCGCACACGCGCACACGCGCACACGCGACACACGCGCACACGCGCAACGCGCACACGCGCACACGCGCACACGCGCACACGCGCACACGCGCACACGCGCACACGCGACACACGCGCACACGCGCACACGCGCACACGCGCACACGCGCACACGCGCACACGCGCACACGCGACACGCGCACACGCGCACACGCGCACACGCGCACACGCGCACACGCGCACACGCGCACACGCGCACACGCGCACACGCGCACACGCGACACGCGCACACGCGCACACCGCGCACACGCACACGCGCACACGCGCACACGCGCACACGCGACACGCGCACACGCGCACACGCGCACACGCGCACACGCGCACACGCGCACACGCGCACACGCGCACACGCGCACACGCGCAACGCGCACACGCGCACACGCTGCACACGCGACACGCGCACACGCACCGCACACTGCGCACACGCGCACATCGCACACGCACACGCGCACACGCGCACACGCGCACACGCGCACACGCGCACACGCGCACGCGCACACGCGACAGACCGCGCACACGCGCACACGCACGCGCACACGCGACACGCGCAACGCGCACACGCGACACGCGCACACGCGCACACGCACACGCGCACGCACGCGCCACGACGCACACGCGCACACGCGCAACGGCACGCGCACACGCGACGCACACGCGCATACGCACACGCGCACGCGCAAACATGTGATTTATCGTTCATTTGCACGCCTTCTCGAACGCAACGTGCGCGCGTGCGCAGGCGCGTGTGCGCTGTGCGCGTGTGTCGGTGCGCGTGTGCGCTGTGCGGTGCTGTTGCGCGTGCTGTCTGTGTGCTTGGTGCCGTGTGCGTGTGCGGTGTGCGTGTGCGTGCGTGTGCGCGTGTGCGCGTGCGCACGTGTGCGCGTGTGTGCGCGTGCGTGTGTGCGTGGTGTGTGTGTGCTGTGTGCGCGTGTGTGCGTGTGCGCGTGTGCGTGCGTGCGTGTGTGCGCGTGTGCGTGTGTGTGCGTGTGCGTGCGCGTGCGGTGTGTGTGCGTTGTGTTGGGGTGTTGTGGTGGGTGTGGTGTGTGTGTGTGTGTGAGTGTGTGTGTGTGTGTGAGTGTGCGTGTGTGTGTGTGTGTGTGTGTGCGTGTGTGTGTGAGTGTGTGTGTGAGAGTGTGAGTGTGTGTGTGTGTGTGTGCGTGTGTGCGTGTGTGCGTGTGTGCGTGTGTGCGTGTGTGCGTGTGTGTGTGTGTGCGTGTGTGCGTGACACACATAATATTGTAACGTTTAGAATTACATTGCCTGGTTTAACAAATAACCTTTTTACAAAAAATTGGGTATGATAGCTTCAAAAAAAAAAAAGTCTATGAGTAAAAATTTGTAGGTAAGGGAAGAGAATCTGGAAAATAAAGATATCCGATATTGTGGACCTAGATCATGTCGAAAATGAAAGGATATTTTCACAGATAACGAACACAATTCTGATATGTTTAGCCCAGTCAAATGAGCCGAGATTTTGGCAAAGATAGGAAAAAATACTAGATACGCTGTAACTTCGTGAAGAGATGTGTTTTTGGGGTTTTTGCAATTAACTCAAAAACTTATTTAAAGGGTAAATTTGTAGAGAATTCAATTTCGCACGAAAAAGGTCCTTACAAAATTGTTGTACGACCACGATTTGGCATCCGTAGTTCGAAAATGGCGAACTGCAAATGAAGCAAAAGAATAAATCAACATGTTTGGCAGATGTCCGTGGCGTTGGGTTGTTTTATGATAAAAAATGTAAAACTGAAGTAATATTGATTAGATATGTCATAATGAAATTAATTAATATTAATTAAAAGATGGGAAGGAACGAGGATATTATTTATTTGTAATATAATTTTTCTGTTTTCAGATTAAAAGAATTTCGTAGTTGATTAGGTAATTATTGATTGTTTGGATTGTCAACTCCGTATATATCACAAATTGCTAATACCATTATAGACCACATTTCTAATAATTTTAAACTAATTAATTACTAATAATGAACTAGAAAGTATGTGCTGTATTTGGAATCACACTTTAATAGATTTTAATGTGTTGTTAAAGCAATCGTCATTTGTTTGACTGCAAAACCCATGCACACGCCTATGATCTTTACTGTAGAACTTAACAACAGATATGTCCCATTGTTAAAGGATTAGCAGCTAGTGATAAATAACTTACGTTGTAACGCTATAGTATGAAAGCGGTATATCCTAAAACTAGTTTAAGAAAGGTATTAATGCAAAATCCTGTACCACTTATATGTAAAATAAATGAACTATTTTAATTTATTCCTTCGCTTTGTTTCTGGACAGACTTTAGAAAGCATTATCGCAAAAAATAGTACATAATTAAGTATTAATTAATTAATCTGTAATAGTATATCAATTATTCATAATGCGTTTTTTAATTTATAACTACTAAATTAAATATTGTAGTTGCAATTAAACTCCGAATTCAACGAATACCAGCTAATACTCGCGTTACTGCGAGCAGGCCACCTGCGCGCCCTACCAAGCTCGACGCCGGAGGTACTATTCGTCCTAAAAAATTCGCAATGGTGCTCACTTCCACTGCAGTATTTGTAGAATGACTTACAGTACTTGAAAAAATGCTTAAAAATTGTTAAGTATGATATTTTTAACTTTTAAAATACTCAAAAATTTTACTTTGCTATAAACTGAAAACCATGAGCGTTTTCAATTGTTAATATCGTAAAACGACTTATTACAAATCTAATATCGCCATATCAATTTTGTAGTAAACTTTCTTAGCTTTATTTTTGGTCGTATGCAATTTTGTCGTAATTTCATAATAAAGAAGATATATGAAAAAAAAGAAGTAAAAACGTCACTTTTCTAAAATTTCTTTAAAAATCAACACATTTCAACAGATTTTTTTTTTAAATCAAACCTTTTGATTAACCTATAGTGATACATTACATTCCACAACATGTAAACTGTTGAAAATAGGTGAAATCGGATTTTTTAAAAAAATTTTTGCATGTATTTTTGCAATAAATTATTTTGTATGAAATTATATTTTTACAAAAATTATCAGACTTGTATCTCGAAAATAAACGATCGCACAGAGAAAATAAAAGATGCAATTTAAAGCTTATTTAATTCTAATTAAAAATTATTAATTTTATTAAATACATAAATAAAAAGTTTACCTCCAGTAGGATTTGAACCTACGACCTGTATTTTGCTGAGTACCGCGCTAACCAACTGCGTTATATAGAGTGAAGTTTTGGGCTTCAGCTAACCAGAAGTGGCCTTTTTTGACAAAATGCACGGAAAAATGACAAGTTTTCATGTTTCTCGGCATGATTGCATTATGCTATTACCAAAATGAGTTTCTAAATACATCAATAGTTTCGAAATTTAATTTTCTTTCACTTTTTTAAATGTAATATTTGCGTAAAACCTCTAGTTTTTTAATTTATTACCGATTTTTCCATGAAAAAAGTATACTTGGCGAACGATAATAAATGATTTAAAAATTCATATAACGGTCAACATTGATCGTACAGACAAAATAAAAAATTTAAAAATTGTTCGTAATTAAATTGCTACAACTTTTATTTGTATTTTTCGATGCGGTTCGCCATTTTCGAACTACGTACGAAAAATGGGCGACGCGCTCACGTGTTTTTCATTTTGCACGAAATAGCCATTACTTCAAAAAATCTAGATCGACGGCCGTTGGTCGTACAACACTTTTGTAAGGAAATTTTTTTCTTTACAAATTTTTTTAAGTTAATTGCAAAAAACCGTTTTTTGGGGCAGTTATTGCCTCTCACTTTTCGCTACGACAATGATACGGGGGTAATTACTATCCCAAAACACACCTCTCCACGAAGTTACAGCGTATCTAGTATTTTTTCCTATTCTCTATGGGCTGGGCTGTTATCGTTTTGTGAAAGCGATATGGGAGTTCACGAATTGGACAACAGACATTATCTGTGGAAAGTTTGCTCACATTTCAAAGTAGAATGTGCGGTAAAATTAATGCTATGAAGACTAACAATACTAATGCTTCTTTTGGTTCAACAAATCTTGCAAATGTGGTTCGATGTTTATTAATGGGTATTGGCTGCAGTCAGTTTGCAGACCTCCTTCCAGCCCTAGATGTACCTCAAACGTCTAGCAAAACATATTTAGAATACCACAGAGCATTGCTCCTATTGTTCATAATTTAAACGAGCAGTTAATGGATACAGCTACAAAATAAGTAATACAATATGCAGAAGAAAAAACGAAGGCGGTACACCCCATTATAGATGCAATAGCAGATTCAGGGGAAAGAGATCTTATCGCCGAAACTGTTCTGAAGTTGTGGTTATCTTTACCGACGTCTATAAACTTTAGTAATTCAAATTCATTACAGGTTTCTATAATTAGTACTACAAAGTAAAAAAAAATTGTACATAAGAATACAAAATAAGTACTGCTTTTTGTACACTAAAGAGATCGCGAACAACAAGCCATACGTGTTATTTTAATTAAAATAAAACTTCAATGGAACTTGTTCTAATATGTGATGGTTTTAAGGAATCTATATCACGATATGATAACAGTCTACGTACAGAGATGGATATAGTAATGTCTATATAACCGTCATTTCGTATCAAGAAAATGGAGCGTAGCATTTACTGTGAAATTACATAAACAAACTTAGCGATAGTAATGATTCAAAGTTTCCAAATTGGAGAAGAGATCACATATGGCATTCGTACATCATAGGCCGATTTCACAACGCAGTTGCATACGCAAAAACGAAGATTTGCCTACAGATTCCCCAAAATTAAACATTGAGAAGCAACATACAACCTAGTCCCTATCATATCCTTGGCACACACCAAAATTGTCAAGAACATTTTTGCAAATGTACCAAATCTGACGGGGTAATACTACGAAATTTAACTTTTTTTTTGCAATATTAATATTAAGTTTTTTAACAAAATTTGGTCAATTCATATTTACAATATGGACTATTGCCAGCAATACATGCTTTCGTACGACGACTTGCTGACCAACTACAGAGTCTGTTGTATGATACTGACACAAATCCTGTAGAAACTTGTAGTTAAATTGGTAGGATAGTGAATCATCTTCTTTTAACAGTTTGAAGGGCTGTATAAAGTAAAAGTTAGAAGAAGGAAGGTTATAATGGATGAAGCTAAACCTTTTTTGGAATGTTCATCTGACAGCTTTACGGATCCAGCTGTAGTTATAGAAATAAAACTTAGAAAAGTGGCGACCATGGTCCTATAGATGCGTGTAAGTTGAATTTGATGAATTTTTGCGTTTTAGATTCAACTACTAATAAGCTTATGGAGAAAACAACCCACAATTATTATTAAATTAAATAGAAAGGTAATGATGAAATTGACACGTACATATTTAGAAAACTAATTAGTAGACCCACAACGGTGTCGAAATTTAAATTTGCGAACTCTATACATGTCTAATTAGTTATATTTATTTATATAAAGTACCATAGTTGGGAAATGATTACGAAAAGCTATTAGAGGTGCAAGTTGTTAAATTAGTCCAGAAGAGTTACAAAATTTTGTACGAATATAAATGAAACAAACGAATTGTTTCTAAAAAAAAAAACTTTTTAAACTACATAACTAAAAAAAAAGCTGTCAAAAATCAAAATAATAGTGTTTTGTAACTGTGGTCTCATATTAGTTGAGTTGATCGGCCTATTTCCACAGTTTATGTTTTAATATAGTTGGAATGTTCGAAGATAGGGCAATTGTTAAATTGTCCGATTTGCAATATTCTGTATCCGAATAAATGGGACAACATACAGATAGTATGTCAAGAATACAATTTAACACAAACTCAAAGAAGCAACGCAAACAAAAAATGGTCAGAAAATCCAATTATAGTAGGCCTATTTCACAGTTAGTTTAATGGATTAACGCTTTTCTTTAACATAGGGAAAATGACATCAACAAAAACCAATGAAACAAAACGAAACCTGGCCAACGAAGACCTTAGGCGCAATACACCTGCGCAACATGCACAATAAACTACTGCGCAACAACATTTTCTTTATTATGGAAAAACAATAACAAAAAAGGTATAGGTAAAAGGATACTGCGATTTTAAAAATGGTATCAAAAGATCACAAGAAGTCTGCTAAGTTGCGAATAGCCAAAGTCAACTTTTGTTTTTCGTATGGGGGCCATATTGAATTTTTGCATTTTAAATCCTCATTAGAAATGCTCTTCAACTATGTCTAGCAAGTCGAGATAAATCATAAAAAATGATAAAATTAAGATTTCATGGTAGTAGCCTTTGAATGACGAATTTCCGAACATATGGATAGGCAACTTGGGACCAGTAAGATGGTATGTTAGATCCCCTGATATAACAACTCTTGATTTTTTTTGGGTCACCAGTATATACTGCGGTGTCCTAAGACACCGCAGAGGAATTAAGACAAGCTATTATGCTGTAATTCCTTCATTTTCAATGTTCGGTGTATGAATAAAGAGCGTTTAAAGGTACAACCCTTTAATTAGTTTTTGCTAATAAGGATTTTAAAAATGCATACCTAGTAAGTGTAGAATTTGCTGACCTTTGCTCCATAATACAAAAAATATTATATTATTATACAGTGATCGATGGTTACTATTCATTTTAATTAAATGTGGCAACTGTTAAATTAATTTTGACATAAATGATCAGATTTGAGGTTAGTGAGAACAGTCTATACCAGAATAATTTTGGTATAATAATAAAACACCCCAAATCTAGGGAGCAAATAAATAAAATAGATTATACAAGCAGAGGAAGGTCACACGTGAAAGTTTAACTGCAGGTCTGCACTTTAACAATATACAGTACAAGTAGAATTATGGTATGATGAATGCAACTGTTAAATTAATTTTGACATAAATGATCAGATTTGAGGTTAGTGAGAACAGTCTATACCAGAATAATTATGGTATAATAATAAAACACCCCAAATCTAGGGAGCAAATAAATAAAATACATTATACAAGCAGAGGAAGGTCACACGTGAAAGTTTAACTGCAGGTCTGCACTTTAACAATATACAGTACAAGTAGAATTATGGTATGATGAATAGTTAGTTGTACCTAGGATAAGAAAATTGACGGTACTATTTTTTTATTTTTTTGACGGTGGACGGTAACGAGGGGATAAATAAAAAAAAGGAAAATAAAATTTTGAATTTGGTCGGGGAAGACGTGAGTTGACGTCGATTCGAAATAAAATTTAATTCAGGTGTATTTGGTAATAATTGAGAGCAGAAAGATTAGTCTGGTTTTAAAAGTAAAATGTGAAGAAAATAAATAAAGGAGAAGATTAAGGAGATATAAAAATTAGGAGAAAGAATAATTTAAAGCAAAAGTATACATATTTAAAATCTAAAATACAAGCAACATTGCGGGAAATTAAAACAAAATTAACTAATCAAAAGTCAATTGAAAGAAAATAAGTTTGAATATATGAATAAATTTGTTGGTTAAATTGGTAAAAAGAACGTGAACAAAAAAATTGATCTTTTTTATTAGTTGTAAAATCTTATTAATTGTAAATTTTAAATTGTACATCAGTGTATATTATTTTGAGGAGGTAGAAATATAACTATATATATATATATATATATATATATATATATATATATACATATATACAGGGTCCGCCAATAGTGCGTGGACGAAGCTTTATGAGTGTATACAATATCGTTTTCAAAATTATTTATTGCAGGATTGTGTGGGATCTTTCGGGTTACAATTAGAAAATATTTTCGCAAAAATTTCTACTCGCATACAGGGTATTACAACACAAAGTTATATTTTTTTAATTGGAACATACCGTATATTATTATAAATTTGGATTCCCTGGTTAATTTTAAGGGCACTTTATTCACTATATTTTTGAAAATTTAGAGGTTGAAAAGAAAAATTGTAACAACCGTATGGAGAAATGTGTAACACAAAAATTTTAATGGTTGATTAGTCATAGACTGTGCTACATAAAATCGTAAAAATAGTAATATTATCTTTTTTAATTTTCGAGATATCGAAATGCAAAGTATAAGATTTTCAATCATAGATAACTTGATTTTTTTAAATGGAAAGGTATACATTGTTTTACATTGTTAGATAGGACGTTTAATTACATTTTTTTATGATATAACATTGTTGGTATTTATGTTTTGCCGTTTTTTGATAATCCAGCTTTTTTACTGTATTTGCAAAGTTTAAGACATTTAATCATAGATAACTTGATTTATTTAAATGGAAAGGTATAGATTGTGTTATATTGATAGATAGGAAATTTAATTACATTTTTTTTTGATATAACATTGTTGGTATTTATTTTTTGCCGTTTTTTGATAATCCAGCTTTTTACTGAATTTATCGATTTTGGAAGAAAATAATATTAAATTAAATGTTCAAATTGTCGACCACGCTGATTTAGACAATACTGAATTCTTTTAATAAAAGAAGCTTCAACCCGATCTAACATATTAGGAGTAATTGTAGCAAAAACATTTCTAATTCGCCATTTCATATTCTCAGCAGTTGTTGGTTCTTCCTCATATACTTTATTCTTCACAAAGCCCCAAAGAAAAAAATCCAATGGAGTTATATCGGGAGATCTAGCTGGCCAAGGTATCGGCCCTTGTCTTCTTATCCAATTTTCGTGAAACGTCGAATTTAACCACTGGGTTACAATTCTGGCATGATGAGGAGGTGCCCCGTCTTGTTGGAAATACATAGCTCTTCTTTGAGCCAAAGGTACATTCTCCAATAAATGATATAATTCGTTTTCTAGAAAATTATGATATTCTACCCCAGTGAGTGTGCCATTGAAAAAAAGGACCAACAATAGTTCCGCCGAATATACCTGCCCAAACATTCACTGACCATTTATTTTGAGAGACTAACTGAATTGGTGTGGATTTTCATTTGAATAAAAATGAAAATTATGTCTGTTCACAAATCCATTTCGATGAAATGTACATTCGTCGGTAAATAATATCCCCGATATAAAATTTTCGTTCGCATTTAACTGTTGTTGAACCCGCTGGCAAAAATTAATTCGATTTTGAAAATCTTGTTCTTTCAGCTCTTGATGTAATTGTACATGATAGGGGTGAAATTTATTTTTCTTTAACATTCGTCTCACGGAAGTTTTACTGATTTCTAAATTGTCACTTAATTTCGGAATACTAACGTGGGGGTTTTCAACTCTAGCTACAAGTACACGAAATTCATTTTCTTCATCTGTAACAACTTTTGCTCTTTCGTTTTTAGCATATCCAACACTTCCAGTACTTTCAAATCTTTCTAAAAGATTGCGAAACGATTCTTCTCTTGGTTGTCTTCGATCAGGATAGCGCTGCCCGTAGATTCGACGGGCCAATAATCAATTTTTGTTTGATTCTCCAAGCACAAATATCATGTCAACTAATTCATTTTGCAAAAAATTACTCATTATAATTCTTAAATAAACGTATTACGTATATGATGTTCGTAAAGTTAAGCGTCAAACATTCACACTGCAATAAAGTAATTAACTCAGTTACGTTGAACATACACGCGAAATGACAAAACAGATACTATTGCTGAATTTTGTTTCTAATATTCTTTTGTTTTCATAGCTTGATGTGATTTAAACAATTATACATGCATATGTAAACCTACGAAAATCGACAAATTCAGTAATAAAGCTGGATTATCAAAAAACGGCAAAAAATAAATACCAACAATGTTATATCAAAAAAATTGTAATTAAATTTCCTATCTATCAATGTAACACAATGTATACCTTTCCATTTAAATAAATCAAGTTATCTATGATTAAAACTCTTAAACTTTGCAAATTCAGTAAAAAAGCTGGATTATCAAAAAACGGCAAAACATGAATACCAACAATGTTATATCAAAAAAAATGTAATTAAATTTCCTATCTAACAATGTAAAAACAATGTATACCTTTCCATTTAAAAAAATCAATTTATCCATGATTGAAAATCTTAAACTTTGCATTACGATATCTCGAAAATTAAAAAAGATAATATTACTATTTTTACGATTTTATGTAGCACAGTCTATGACTAATCAACCATTAAAATTTTAATGTTACACATTTCTCAATACGGTTGTTACAATTTTTCTTTTCAATCTCTAAATTTTCAAAAAATTGAATGCAGCGCCTAAATTGCGCGTTTACGATACCTCATATAGTGACTAAAGTGCCCTTAAAATTAACCAGGGAATCCAAATTTATAATAATATACGGTATGTTCCATTAAAAAAAATATAACTTTGTGTTGTAATACCCTGTATACGAGTAGTAATTTTTGCGAAAATATTTTCTAATTGTAACCCGAAAGATCCCACACCATCTTGCAATAAATAATTTTGAAAACGATATTGTATGAACTCATAAAGCTTCGTCCACGCACTATTGGCGGACCCTGTGTATATATATATATATATATATATATATATATATATTGAATTGTCCACTTTGAGAATGAATACGAAGACATAATAAGTGACCCTGAATCAAAAAATATTTAGTGTAATAATAGAGCCTCTTTAATTTTGACTGTATAGGTAACACAATAAATGTATGTTTGTCTTTAAATTTCTTATATCCAAAGCAATTATAAAAATTGCCAATTTAGTAAATACGGCAACGTTGCTAAAACTCTTAAAATCGAGTTTTTTTACATTTACACAGTTTAAAGTACTAAGTGTGATACATCATTGCAATTGTTATTAAAAAAGCTATCATATACAGGGTGTAATTTTCTTTTGGTTCATACAAAAAATAAAAGTTGACAATGGAACCTCACAGACGAAACGTCAGATTTAAAATATTTATGCATCATGTTATAGAGTGGCAATGAGAAAGAACTTTTTATTTTTTGATTTCCCTTACCATAAAGCCTATGAAAAATAAAAACGCTTTGGCCAAATTTCATTTTTTTCGGAAATCTCCGGAAGTATTCGAAATTTTTAAATTGCATTTAATCAAGTACCCGATTGCACAACTTTCCTCTGATTTAACCGACCTCGTATCTCCCACCGTTTCCTAGATCCCCATTGTGTTCGTCATTATTCTGGAAACACGTTAAAACTTTAAAAACTGAACGCCAATAACGGTCATATTTAGTTTCATTCTCAACGAGTTAAAAAAACGAATGTGCCTACTCAAACGAAATGTCAACAAATATTTTTCCAGCGCTTACCTGGACAATTCGGCAATACCAGCATTTTGCTCCACCCACTAAAACTAAGATAAAAATTTCCCTGGAGTGATTGAATTTTGAATTCTATTTATCACCCATAAGAGGTGAATGGGCTAACTCCCTCCCGATATCTTCAGATAACCATCGGGTGAATAGTAGGTGCAATACGCGCATTGTCTGTTACATCACCAGTTCAAAGCTTTCTCAACCAATTCAGAGAACTGTCTCTTACTGACTAACTAAAAAGAACCAAAAACAAAAACATTTTGCTCCACTTCACGCCATCTTTAACCACTACTATTAAAAATGTTCCATACTAAAATGCAAATTGGCCATTTCTCACAAGAAAAATATACTTTAAGCTACAAGTCTGTTAACTAAACCTTGAATCAAGATAACAAACAACCTTTTTTTCAAGCCACATTGCCCAAATAAACATTCTACAACCTCCTATTAAAACTTTATCTATAAACGAATTGGTAGACTATTAAGTACGTAGAACCCATTATTCGCGTTACGAGATTCATAACATCAAGCATGATAAGCTTCGATGATGGCAACTCCTACAAAGCAGTTCCCCGATGAAAACATGCTACATTACGTTTCTTAAAATCCCTTCACAGTAATAAAATTTAGTTCTCAAAACAGATCGATTTTATTTTAACAAAACTACATTAACAGAATACTGCACTCGGAAAGCTACAGTTTTTCAAAATTCCTATTTATTATTTAACTAAATATATTGATATTACAAAAAAGTTTAAGCCAAATTTCACCACACGTGACGCAAGAAATAAATAAGTTCTGAACCTCCTTCGAAAGATACGGTTCAGACATTATGGCTTGAGACTTTATCCACCTGTTCTCCTACAACGAGGCAAAATTTTTATTCGCACACGGAAAAGACTATTTCAAACGATTGGGATAAACCTATTGGAAATTTTTCGATTAAAAATATCCCACCTGCTATTATGGCACTAGGAGAACCCGATTCAGATAGTGATATGGATTCAGATTCTTCTGATGATATAATTGTAGTTGGAATAAGACCCCACTGTTTGGCATCAAAATTTTAGTAAAAATACATTAAATATTAGGTTTTCGTCAGGTCTGGTCCGTGGATACGAAAGCAGCAATCTTGTGGGCAATTCCATTTAGCTACAAATTAACTGGATACATTTCTGGTTATTTACTTTCATGCGTATGTAACAGTCAAGAAAACAACGACGCAGCAAATTTCATCACGAAAGCAAATCCACATTGTATTACTTATGTAAAAGCGCAGTGGACTTCTTGGACAGGTTAAATTGAATGCATACATATTGATGTTCTGGTTACCTATTGACTTTGCGACCGAAGAAGTTCGCACATAAACATACCTCTACATCATGTTTAATAGCCAAGAAAAGTAAGAAAAAAAAATGCAGTAGGTAAATTTTATTACATTGGATTACTTATGAAATTGCGCTCTAGATTACCTGCATATTTCTTCCTTGTTTTTATTTTGGAAGAGTGAAAAAAGGAGAAGACATTCTTATTAGTTTTTACGTAGATTTGGTTAACAAAACGCCTCATTATATCAGTACAATGTAAAGAATGTACAATTTTCGTTTGATCCCTAAAATTTACATTCTTTAAATAGGTCACTCGAAATTCAAAGATTTTGGTGCAAAATATAAATAGCGTGAAAAACTATGTTGCAACGATGCATTAGATTCACTTTGAAAATATAACCGACAATGTTCAAAAGTCAAGCTAGGGCAGTAACTTTTTGTTCTCTTGACAGTGCTACCACACTCTCCCTAGATTTCCATGACCTGCTCTAATGCAAAATAAGATGGAACAGAGTATATGTGCACATATTTGAAATATTCATTCTACTCAAACAAAAACAGTTATAGGTCTATAAAATACGCACTCATTTTGAACCTCGGCTATGTAATCTGCATTTGGTCACCCATACTCGTCTAAATTTAAAGTAAACAATTTAATTGTGCTAGTATGGTAGTTTATGTTATCACACGTCCATCATTTTAGGTAAGTGTAAGGCAACAGCTTCATAAGGTAACCTGGTAACTATATATGAAAAATTTCTGGTAGATACAGAGTATCGTACACTTTGTACTGAGAATTCCATAACTTAAATGTGAACAGATTCAAATATATCAATATATTTCGCATATTGACGTAGTACTTGAACTTGCAACTGAACAAATAACTTCTATTTTAACAAAAGAATAAGAAAAAATGTGAAATGATCACTCTCAAAATATCATAAGGTAAGTAAGTTATCATACACTTAAAGCAAACATTCCAATTTCAAAAGGTAAAACAAGAATGTTTGAGAGGGCACAGTACAGTAGCTCAAAGGCTCTTAGACATTAGTCTTGTTTATATTCTTGTGTCAATAAATCGGTACGTTTTGAGCGAGTGTTTTAAACGCAAGTTTCTCATATTGTATAATTATTTTCATAAAATGGACTATTAACCACTGTTTCCATTAATATAGTTCCATCAAATGATTTTGTCAAATGTAGACTTGTCCACTTTAGGTACTCAAAATTGATAACTGTATTCAAAGCACTGAACTCTAATGTAAGATTCAAAGTGAGTAATAGCGTGAAGTAGTTTTTATCCTTTTATCCTTGACAACACAACGTACACGTGACGACGAAGGAGAGGTTGTTAAGAAAACGAAATTATGAGGTAATTTTTTGCTTGTAAATTTACATGGTAGGAAAAGATGTGGCGCCAAATTTTCTTATTTATGTTGCATCCAATCCAATTGGAGGTTCAATGGGTTAATATATGTATAGGTAATGTGGTTTGGTCTCGAGTTTGGGAGCAAATGCTAATGGTAATGAGATATTTCAAATATATCTTATAAACAAACCGTAATGCGTAAAAATAACTCCAAAGAAATAATTTGGAGCATGGTATATTAGTGTAAATATTTAAAACAAAATTAACTGTTCAACTGTGCAACTTTTTTGTTTAAAACAGCACACTTATTAGGTACCTGAATAACTACTACAAAAACGAATATCGTAGTGGTATAATATCCCAACCTAGCAAGACAACCTACAAATAAGAGACGTACAATTTCAATTCCAAGAGACAATAGTACACCTAGGAGTGACCTTCTCTAAAACATTAACTGGGAACAAGACATATAGGCGACTCTAGACAAGGTGCGCAACCGTGCGAACCTATTGAAAGCCGTTCGATGACATGAGAGGCTGGCACCCCAAAACCTTTCAACATATACTCTCAAAGGCAAAATAAAAATATTTTATGAATTGTCTTTCTCATAATTCAGGGTGTGCCACCACGAACTGAAATTATTAATTCTAATATTAATGGGGGAAATTTCGCTAAAATATGGTCGACCTTAATTAATCACTTAATTTAAATGGAGCCCCCTAATTTTTACGGATATTTCAATTCTAGAGGGAAAAATAAAAATATCTGGTGTAACATTCACATGCCAAACTTCAATGGTTATCACATTATTTAAGATTTTGGTTAAAAAATGCCAGTTGCAGACCTTAGAATGCATGGCATTTTTAATAAAAAATGAATAATTATCAATCAATGACCTTTAACGGTTTATAAAGGGTTTTAGAAAAAGCCCAAATCTTTTATCATATTTTTATACATCGTTAAAAAAGATGTAAACCCTGTGAAAAGCCCTATTCCTAAAATTTCAGTTTTCTAAATATTGCAAAATGACAACGTAATTTTATTTTACAAAACTTCAAGATGGTTTACTTGTATTTTGGAAGGCAATCACGGTAGCCATAGTTATTTGGCTAATATCTACTGACTATTTCAATGTATTTGTAATAGGGAGTAGTAATGAGAACTTGTGATACATTTGCTGCTAGATCTCCTGGGTAATGAAAACATCAGTAAAAGCTATAATAAACATATTTAAAAATTTTAAGAATTTGGGGCCAGTCAAGGGAAAGTTGAAAAAAATAAAACCAATCTCGGATAATGCCCACATTGAAATAGTCATCGTGGACATAATTAGGACACACGGAATTTTTAATCGCATTTTAACCAACATTTACTAAATAACTATGGCCACCGTGATGTTTACCAAAACACAAGTAAATCCTCTTGAAGTTTTGCAAAATTAAATTCCATTTAAAAAACTATCCATTGTAAGTATAGGGGTTTTAACAGTGTCCCTTTTTTAACACTGATCACAAAAGACAATTACAATTGCAAAAAAAACAACTTTATTGCAATTTTGATATCAATGTTACAAACATTTTTCTTGATCATCCTGTATAAAACACGGCCAAAATTTACTTCATTTCGGCTTTTCTTACGCACTATCCAAATTGCATTAAAGAAAAAGTAATCGTTTACTAAAAAATGCCGTATATTCTAAGGTCTGTGTCATTTTAAATTTTAAATAATATGAAAACCGTTGAAGTTATGCATACTAAATACATTACAGAAATTCGCTGCCAGGAACATCGTGCGATAACTCCAAAATAGAATACCAAATCTTCATGAAATTCATATGGTAGACTTCTGGTTCTAAAATCTACAGAACCACGTACACAAATATTCGGAACACGCGATGCTAAATAAAGTAAATTATTCCAATATTGCGCATAATCAAGAGTAAAATATCTGGCGTGAAACACCACACGATCTTCCAACCTACAAAATGGAAATGAAATAATTTTAATATTTATTTTTGGATAATTATGCAACTACTTTTATAATAAGTTAATTACGAAAATATGGTACATTGTAAAAACAGAAACAATAATCTATGTCAAACAGAGGTTTACTACTTCATCTCTGACTGATGAAAATCTGTTTACCCAACAGAAATAGTTAAGCTCCTCCTATTAAATTTTGGCCAATGTAAACAGCGACCAGTGTTACACCAACAAAACCGGGTAATTTAAAAACCACAAACTGAAATGTCACTTTGTCAAGACTAAATTACAAAGCGTCATGTTTTTAGTATTGGCACACAGCAGAAGTTTCAAATTATTTATTACTTGTAAAACTACGATGTAAGAACATAATTATCAAAGAAGGTACAAGAGACTGCAAATCATTACAGTAAAACAAAGTTTGGAAGTTACAGGTGGACTTGGGTATAAACAAAGATTCGTCATATTATTTTTTTTTCAAATTGTTTTTAATTATATAAAATAAAGTAACACAAACATAGTTTAAAAATATTTGAAGTTTTGGATTAGGTCAACATAGGGCGTCCTTTTATAGGGAAGATAGGGCTATACACTACGTTTAGAATAAGATACGGTTGCAAAACACTCTTTACTTTATTCTAAAAAACAGAGAACATAAAACAGTTAAACTGTATGACATTGAATAAAACAGAATTAGAGACTTCTGTTATGTTAGGTGCGCCAACTACAACAGTTGTAACCAAGCAATTACTTGTGTTCCGGGTTTTAAAAATGCGACTTATAACAAACTTTTTGGGAAGGAGCTTAACTATTTCTGTTCGGTAAATGGAGTATTGACACTAACTTAAAAAATTAAAAGAAGTGGAATAATTCGAATTATATTTTTTTTTCAGGGCAACTATGCAACCTCTTTTTCTATACGTTCATAACGAAAACAGGCAACGTCGTAAAATCAAAAAAATTATCTGTCAGAATGACTTACCTTGCGTTATATTAAAAAACTTTATAAAGAAAAATTATTAATTTTATTAAATACATAAATAAAAAGTTTACCTCGAGTAGGATTTGAACCTGACCTTATTTAGTACGCTAAACTGCGCCATCAAGGTTCTAGCAATCGATGTAAACTTTGTCTTTATGTATGTAGAACTGATGTAAATTCTAAACTTAATAAGATTACAATCAAATTACTTATATTAATGGAATACGAGCCTGCAATATCGCAAGGATTCACACATACCAAAGCAACTTGACATATTTACCTTTGCACTTATTCGTTCATAACAAAAACTTATAATAATTTAATATTTGTCAAGTTGCTTTGGTATGTGTGAATCCTTGCGATATTACTTATATTAATGGAATTAATATAAGTAATTTGATTGTAATCTTATTAAGTTTAGAATTTACATCAGTTCTACATACATAAAGTCAAAGTTTACATCGATTGGGGCTTGAACCTTGATGGCGCAGTTGGTTAGCGCGGTACTCTAGCAAAGTACAGGTCGTAGGTTCAAATCCTACTCGAGGTAAAGTTTTTATTTGTGTATTTAATAAAATTAATAATAATTTTTAATTTTTATTTATGTATTTAATAAAATTAATAATAATTTTTGATTACATATTTACCTTTGAACTTATTCGTTCATAACAAAAACTTATAATGATTTATTCAGAAAAGTTATGTAAAATTAAATTTTCTTTAAAAAATACGTCTACACATTTTCTTATAAAATTAATCGTTATTCAGATAATGAAGAAATTTGAACTAACACTTAAATTCTACCTTAGGATTTTTTTGCCGCTAAATTACGCGTCATATCAAAAAATTGCATAGAACATAATTAATCGATATGTTTAAGGTCTATATCTAGGTATTTTTATATCTTTGAAATATGCAGCTGTTTTAGAAATATTTGATAAAAACCAGAAACTGGCCCTAGTAACCCCCCCCCCCCCTCCCGCCGCTGGATTTCTCCAAATATCTAATCAGCTCTAAGCTAAATGAAAACAAGCTTAAATACAAAATTTTAAGTATGTATTCTGGAGTTATCGTGGATACTAACATACATCCATACACAGACACACCTAGACATCCAGACATTGGCCGATCTTGGCGAAACTTGGCCAAAAGTTGTAAAACGAGCTAATAAGTCTATTTAGCGATAGTGAAAAAAAAGTCGATTACATAACCTTCTACACCTACATTATGTATATGTAGGTTGGAAGGTAAAAAGAGTAAAAATTATATGATCAAATAAGAAAATGGAAATAAATCTACGGTAACCTAGATTACCGTAGATTTAATTTCCATTTTTTTACTCTTTTTTATTGGAATACTTTCCTTATTGCGCATGATCAAGTAAGGAATGATTTGCTGTATTTATCATCTCGTTTCTGAACGACATATACGGAGGTCTGTACGATATATTTCGTACCCTGCAACACAATGTGTCGTAACTCCAAAATCACACATCAACACTTCATGAAATTTATTATGATAGACTTCGGGGACTACCATATGTCGAATCAAATACACATATAGTCTGCCCGACGTATACGGGAAGTGTACAAAAAATCGACGCAAGAAACAAAGCGTGCGACAACTCCAAAACAGCACATAAAATTTTAGTTAAATTTGTATGATACACTTCTGGTTCTAAACTCTACTGTCACGTACACAAAAATTCTGCACGCATATAAGAGGGTTGTACATTCAATATTACGTATTCAGTAATAAAACGTACCATAACTCCAAAATCCCACAATAAAACATCATGAAATTCATATTCTGTTTCTAAAATCTACAAAATCACGTACACACATATTCTACACGATATATACGAGGGCTGTACGAAATATTTCGTATCCTGGAACAAAATGTGCCATAACTCCAAAATCATACATTTACACTTCAAAAAAATTTATAAAATTTATTCGGGGACTGCCACCTATTGAATAAAATACACATATTATGCCCAACATATACGGGGAGTTAAAAAAGCGTGTCGAAATACGAAATTTGAAGTACAAACGTGTTGTAGTTCTGAAGTTATCGTGGATACTTACATACATCCACTCACACACAGACACACGCGCGCACGCATACGTAATACACATATTATGCCCAACATATACGGGGAGTAAAAAAAGCGTGTCGAAATACGAAATTTGAAGTACAAACGTGTTGTAGTTCTGAAGTTATCGTGGATACTAACATACATCCACTCACACACAGACACACGCGCGCACGCATACGTATACACAATTAAAAATTTTGGAATTCCAGTTACTGTTTCTGAGAGATGTTTATTTATAGGGAACAACTGTGGTTCCGAAAACAACAAATCGGAAATGTCAGCCATAAAAAATAAAAACACAAAATTTATGTGTGATTTATGACCAGTGTAAGTTAGCAGACAAATAAGTAACCTCCAGTGTTCAGTTGTGCAGCAACCAGTTCACTTCAGCAGCCAGTTAGTACATTTACGTTATAACTGATTGTAAGGCCCGTTCAGCCAAAAGCATACATGAAAATAGAGTTTGAATTGATAGCTAATAGCCAATAAAAAAATTCTCATATGAGTCTATGGAGGTAAATACTACCACGCAAACAAATAAAATGTCATAATAATTAGAAAAAGCTAACACCGCTATATCCGATGACAATTTTTGTACACTCCTCATATGCGTCGGGCAGAATATATGCGTGTTTTATTCGAAAGATGGTGGTCTCCGAAGTCAACCTTATAAATTTCATAAAGTTTTGTCTTGTTCCAGGGTACGAAATATTTCGTGTATGTCGTGCAGAATATTTGTGTACATGATTCCCTTAGAACCAAAATTCTATCATACCAATTTAATGAAGATTTGACATGCTATGTTGGAGTTATGGCACATATTTTTCCAGGATACGAAATATTTCATACAGCCCTCGTATATATCGTGTAGAAAATGTGTGTATGCACTTTTGTAGTTTTTAGAAACAGAAGCCTATCATATGAATTACATGAAAATTTGATGTGACATATTGGAGTTATCGTACGATTTGTTTCAGGCAACGAATTTTTTTACACTCCCCCATATACGTTGGGCAGATTGATTCGATGGATGGTAGTCAACTAAGCGTAACATATAATTTCATGAGGTTTAGGTGTGCGATTTTAAATTTATGGTACGTTTTGTTTCTGGATACGAAATATTTCGTACAGCCCTCATATATGTTGTGCAGATTTTATTACCAGAAGTCTATCACATGAATTTCATAAAGATTTGATCTGCCTATTTACATGTTTCAAATAAATTTTTCCCCACGTTAAATTTCGTCGCTGGAAAATTGCTGTTAACTTCCCACCAATACAATTTATCTGGTATTAAAGAAAATAATCACTTACTAAAATAATTCCACCGAAAAAACCGTTGGAAGTTATGCATATCACATGTTATACGAAATATTTTTATTTTTCTCTCTAGAAACCAAATATCCATTCAAAAATAGGGGCTTTGATTTAAATTGAGCGAATTAGGGCTAACCTCCAGTGATGACACTATTTGAAAATATTTTGAAGGAAGACCCAAATCAATTTCAGAATTTTAAAATTTCTACTTTTTCGTAAATTAATAGTATTTCTTGTGGAGCATCCTGCATATGCAGAATAAGTGTCTGCTTGCTCACTTTAGGAATACCTCTAAAAATGTATGTCTACTTAAGATACCTACAAGTACAAGTATTAAATAATAAATAACAAATATCTTAAGGATAGCTGAGTGATACACATTATAGTATATTATTGCCTTTTTTTTTAAAGCTTGATTTCAACTTAAATACTCTTAGGCAAATTTCTTACAGTGAGCACATTTCGTCATTTACTGTAATTGTAATCGTAACTGTTTTTATCTTTATTAAATTCAGTGAGAGGTTAAAGAGGTATCTGTTGAAATTAGCCATTATAGTACATTTATACTATTGAAAATGAACCTAAAGTGATAAAACTAAGTATGTTAGTTTGGAACATATTACGACTCAGTCAAAGTTACACATAGGTCTTGAAAAAGTAAATTTACATTATAATGAAGTTGATCATTATCGGTTTATGCAGACCTAAGATTGGAACATGACAGCTTCTAATAAAAAATAGAAAAAGAATATATTGTTTTGTATAGTTCAACCATTGATATAATTGAACCTTTGTATTAGTACAATCATTGGACCAAAAGTTAAACTATATACACACGTACCCTTACTAGATCTAAGTATATCTCATATGAACTTAAAATATAACTCGTTTACATTTACCTGACACCAAAACAGGAGTTTTTTTTATATGACGAACTTCCATATATTAATTCTGAACTTGCATCATGAAACAGGGAAAAACACAGAAACGAGTGTGCAGTTTTAATATGTGAATAGCAAATAATGCCAATTAATACATCATAATGGTGCTTACTGTCCAATAATGCCACATATTTCTTACTAATACCAGGTAATGTCACTTGCTGCCAGTTAACACCAGTTACTATCAACTAATGCCACATAATGTTTTTTAATGATGATACTGCCACTGTTTGTACATTAAATGCCATAGGTGGTTTGCCCCTCGGATCACACCATTTATTTTGACTTGTCCCAAAACCATGCTTCAACCATGGAAGTTCTCTGTTCTTGTCAAAGGAACATCTTTGTATAGTCACTCTAATAATCATTTTTGCAGTTTTTAAAATCACTTACACAATATTATAACATTTTGTATATGAAACACAACACTTACTACTAAGATCCAAATTATTTTGAAGAGCATTGTTTATGAAAAATCAACAACGGGAAAGAAGCAAAGAAGTGTAAATTTATAAAAAATACTGTAATAGGTTTTGTTGTATAAAGTAAATTATGCCATAAATATTAATTTTTAAATTTTTTTTCTCAATATTAAATTAGCTTCAAGATATTAGCATACATATTTTTTATCACAATTCATATATACTCACCAAGCTAAAATATCCCTTAATCGATTTCTTCGATCAGCTGGTCCTTCACCGAAAAGGCAAACTGGTTCACCTAACTGCCGCAAATTCTTTTTAACTTCACCGTCATCAGTCGATACATTGATAGAACGAGCTTTTTTCCTACGTTCAAATTCTTCCAATAAAGCCAGTTTCTCTTTAGATATGGAATCTTCAAGTTCCATATACTCTAAAACTAATTTATGCAGAACAAGCTTTAGAATTTTAAAAGTTACCATTAGAAATATGAATTTGAGCATTTTGACTAGATGTTTTATCATCACTTTCTTCATCAGATGTAACTTCCAATCTAGCCTTTTCTGCATCTTCTAAAGAACCATAATGAATTGTTCTGGTCTTTTTAATATACGGGATATCTTCATCGTCATCAGACATTTTAAAAAAATTTTAGTTATGGAAAATATAACCTCTGAAACCAACAAAAACATAAATATAACCTCTAAACTTTTGAATGTAACACATGGTGCCAAAATTAAAAACTTTAAATTACTAGGAAAAGGAATTTTTATCAAAAATAATTGAACGGAAAAAAGCTTTCATATTATTTTCTCTAATTATTTTACAAAAGACGATTTATTAAAGTTAATTAAGTTTGAAAATAATTCATTTACGTTACAAAAGTTAAATGTGTTTGGATTAAGTATTTAAAAATATAATTATTCAAAATTTTTAAAAACGTAAATAAAGCAAGGTCATATATAAAAACAAATAAATTCCAAGAATTCCTGATACGGACTGTACTACGAAATTTTTTTAATTTAATTTATAAACCTTCAATAAATGAAAATTACTATCTTATTAAACTGTAAAACTTAAAATTAATAATACATTTTCTAAATTAGTGAGATCATTGAACTTGAATCGTTTTCCGCTTCTTTTCTCAAGCCGTAAAATATTCCCAAGTTTATAAAAATAAATATGAAAGGCCTTAGTACAGTCAACTTAATTTTTGACCCCCTTTTGATTCGCGTTTCTTGCTCCACGATGCCGTTAGTTTAGCCTAATAAGTTAGTTGTTTTGAGAATTAGTTTCACATTTGTGTTTATTGGTTATAACGTTCAAAAACGAATTTTACAACTTTATAATTTAAGGAATTTATAATCAGAAAATTTTAAAGACGTAAAGATATTGATTTAGCCTTTAAGGCTTGGCCCGGCGAATTTTACGGACTATACATGGTTTATAGGGGTCTTACGTGGTTTCTATTGGCTCACTGATTCATAAAAAACTAATAGGGACACATTTTTTGTTGGAAATTTCCAAATGACTGAACAGTACATACGCGTATAGAAAATTTTAGAAGAGACAGTGTTATACTATTTACGAAAATTAGAAAATTATAACCGTGAAAGTGCTCTTAATTCGTGTTTACGTTTTGTGTACAAATCAAAACATGGAATTTTGAAAGAAGTTGAAAATATGTGTGGTATTGATTATTTCGTGTATTTTGAAGTTCTAAAAAGGTGACTCACTTTTTTTTGTAAACAGATAAGGCGTGTTTCGCCTTAATAAACTACGAAGTGGAGTTTGTGAAGTGTGTTTGTTTTAGTTTTTGAGTGTAACCAAAAAATTTTAAACACAACAAAATGTTACCTCAACAGTATTGTTTACGTTGGAGATACCATCATTCCAATTTACAGACAATGTTTTCACAATTATTAGAAAGGGAGGCATTCTGCGATGTGACTTTAGCTTGCGAAGGAAAAACTCTTAAAGCACATAAAATAGTTCTTTCAGCATGCAGTACATATTTTGATACGATATTATCACAATATGAGGAAAAGGACCCTATACTCATTATGAAAGATGTTAAATATGTAGATATTAAATGCTTAGTCGAATTTATGTACAAAGGAGAAATCAACGTAGATCATGTATGTATATGTATCGTTAATTGCTTATAATTTTAGTATTTATATACAATTTTACAATTTTTAGACATCTTCATGGCTAATTATTCATAATTTTAAAACACTGATAATTATCAAACATCTATTTATATCAAGCTAACCTAGCTTTTTTCATATGATGCAACTAACAATTATAAAAATATTCCTTTTTATATCATTTACCAACATGAGCAACTTATGAATGTAATTCCGAAGAATATATGAATGCTTATTTGATAAAAGAAAAATAATTAACACACTTATTGACATGCGAAAAGATTAAGTATATATCTTATATCCATATTCACAAGGCTTTAAATTCATGTTTACATATTATTATATCAAAATGTTGAAAATATATGAGAAAATTATAAAAATGTAATGGCTCAATATTAAGAGGAATACTGGACGTAAATATTCAAGTTATCAATTTATGAACCTTGCCTTCTACATTGAAACGCTTAATAACACTAATTTCTATTTCATTAGTAATTTCAAGACAAATTTAAATATTGTATGGATATGTCTCTAATCACCTGTTCTTTAAGTTGAGCGTTTTAAATTTTGTTTAAAATATAACTGTAGGAAAAAGTCTAATTTATTAATAATTTTATGTACAACAAATTTTGATTTGGCATCATCAAAAATGAATTCTATTTGTAAGTTGTAACCATTTTATTGTATTGTTACAGAACTTTTTCTAGAATCGCTGTAACTAGTGATTTTCTCCTTTTCACTTTGTGGGAAGTGAAGGAAACTGTAAATACCCTATTTGCGATCCAGTTCACACAGTTTTGGTACACTTTGATGTTGGATTAAGTTGAATACCCTAAAATATATTTTTACGTATGAAGTTATGTAAGATTTTTTTTCTGCGTGTAGATGCACCTAGATCATCAGCTGTTAATAAAACGTTATAATACACAAGTTACATTATCTTAATGAGAATTGTTGATTGGAATAATTGAAATGATTTAAGTATGGAACTATTACGATAAAAAAATTTCAAAATTATCAAGTAAATGTGTTAAATAGACTTGTGATTTTTGAAAAGAAAAGATATTTCAATATCTCATATTTTTTTGACCTTAATAATACATTAATTAATGTGTTGATAATTATCCCACAATTTTGAAACTGTACATTATTGTATATTACAGACATATAACAAACCAATTAAACTCACATTTTTTGATCGAGCAACATCCTGTATCGATTACAATTTTGGAGCTGTTTATCAAGGCATAATTGTAATAGTAGATTTTTACTTGCCTTATTAAAAAATTATCTAATGTACAAAGCTATTCAGTTATAAACATACAAGTTTGTAACAGTGAAGCAAGAACCTGACTTTTATTTTTTGTAACATACCCGCATACCAATATTTCTCATTCAATATATTTTCAAAATGATTAGTGGTATTAAAATGATTTAAAATCATGGTATAGCCTTCATTCTAAGTGTGAATAATCATAATAGATTTATTACTGTGTAAACAGCATTGCCAACGATACATCCAAATGAAATTAGTTATATAATAAACTGTACCTTGGTTCATAATAAGATTATATTTTTAACCTTATTAGTTATATAATCGTTGCGTATTTTTTACCATTTCTTAACATTTAAAAACTAAATCTGCTATTCCTGTAAACTTTTAGACATACCTACTTACATATTGTTCTCAGTATAATATTTAAGCTATAGATGCAATATTTGTATAAGGAAGATTTTGAGTGTGGTGCATATTATTGAGATGAATTATTTTTTTTGTTAAGTTTGTAACATTAATTTCAGTTCTAAATTTGCAATTCCCGAAAATTGAAATGAAACCTTCTGGTAGATCAAAAATGAATAGTTAATTTTTTCATAGATAATATGAGGGCAGTTTGATAAGTCAGTGACTTTTTTTTGGCAAATGAGCATTTTATTTCTCACCATAGTATCCTTTTAGCTCTATACATTTAGTCCAGCGTTTTTCCAATTTTTTGATTCCTTCCAAATAATAGGTTTTCTCGAGGGCCACAAAATAGGCATTTGTTTCAGTGATTACCTCTTCATTCGACGCAAATCTCTTACCGCCTAGCCATTTCTTCAAGTTTGAAAATAGGAAATAGTCGAAGGGGGCTAAATCTGAAGAGTATGCTGGATAGGTTAGCAGTTCGTAGCCTCGTAGCCTAATTTAGGGTTGATAAAGATCATGATTAAAAAAAAAATCAAAAATCAATGATTTTTAAAAAAAAAATCTGATTTTTAAAAAAATCTGATTTTTTAAAAAAATCATTTTTTTTTTTTTTTTTAATTTGACTAGTTTTTATTAATATATTATTTTCAAACAATTCTAACTGTTTATGTTTTGTTTTGTTAAGCAAACAAATATTAGTAGGCAGTAGGGTTGCAGCGATTAAACGTTTACAGTTACACGTTTAAACGTCCCTGCATATGTAAAATGTTGTAAGTTCTAGTTTAACCGTCAAAACCTTTTAATATCAGCAATTTTTCAAGCCTTGCAAAGGGAGTTTTAAACCCACTATAAAACTACTAGAACTGCAACAAACAAGATAAGGTAAACAAACAGCACTCATTCATTGTGCTGATACATTTTTATTCAGAATATATTTATTACATTAGAATAATCTTTATTCTTTACTGTAGAAATTGTGAGGATTCAAATAGTTATATTATATTTAATTTAGCTATTTAGCAGAAGTCTTTTTTTATACCCGCCTTACAAATTTAGGTTAGCTTTTTTATTTACTGCATAATGCATGTGGGATCATAAATCTTATTTCTATTGAATATACAACAATGAAAATGTGTTTTTAATTTGAAGTATTTAGTAGTTTAGAATAGAGTTTGTAATAAAAACTATCATTTACGTAACTAAATATCTTTATACATCACGATTTTTGTAAATTTTATGCTTCTCCTAGTCTTATTGACAGATATTTGAATTTTACAAATTTGTGTTTGATGGGCGTTTAAACGCGGGCAACATGTTTAATATAAGTTTTTACTCGTTTAATAAAATCTATTTATTAAACTTTGCATGCCTAGCACTCAGGAATAGTACAAATAGGAAGCAAAACTCGACAAGTCTTAACCTGAAAATTTTGTTCACGCAGTCTTGCGAGTTTGGGGAATTTGTAAAAACTGACAGAAAACGCTAAGCTATATAAATGACACGTACTTAGTAATATTTTTGGTTCTGTCGGTAATCTAGCAAGACATTTGGAGTCATGACAAGCCGGGGCAGAAAGGAACAGGGTTGAGATGATTTAAATCAGTTGATTAAAATCATTATTTTAATCGGTACGTTTTTTTTTTTAATAAAAATCATGATTAATTAGTTTTTAGTACAAAAAAGAGAACTATATTTAAAAAGAAACTAAATATTGTTGAACGTCTATAACCTAAGTGTTATAATGCTTAAATAGAAATACTAGTTTAGATTCTTCGTCACCGCCAAGTCTGTTTCTTATATCTGAATGTATGAATCCATAGGTAGAAAACATCCTCTCGATATCAGCAGAGGATGCACAGGCACATAAAACTGAAATCACTATAGGCAGCACGTGCTTAATTTCTGGAACATCTTCTTGGGATCTCCATCACTGTACTGCTGTTACATTTTCTATTATTTCATCCGAAAACATAGGTTTGTGGAAAGGGTCTGATTTGGCTTCCAACTTAGTACTGGTAATAATCCTGTGTCTGCAAAATATATCTAAAGCATCTCTCTTTTCTTCTGCTAGTAATGGATATTATTTGTTTATATGTATTGTAGGATCCAACATATATGCCAAAAAGTAAAAGGGGGTTAGAGCTTGAACAGATCTTTTATTAAATATTTGATACTGACGCAAGCGTATTTCTTCTATAAAACTGTCAAAAATAGCCCTTAACTTTTTCCATGTGTAAACTGGTTGAGATAAAAATGCATCTTTTTGTTGTATTACGTCAAGTGCTGTAGAAATTGCTTTTATCAATTGAAGAAAATCTTCAGCCATCCTTTTAATATAGATATCTTATTCTAGTTCTTAGTAATATTTTTGGTTCTGTGGGTAATCTAGCAAGGCACTTGGAGTCATGACAAGCTGGAGCAGAAAGGCATTTAGTATTTAGCAACATTTTGTAAAGAAGAAAGTGGTTGGAAAACTAGGTGGCAGAGCAGTATGTAAAAATTATGGTAAAGAATTGCAAGGTCTAGTGGACAGACTAAAAAGTCACTGGGAAATCTGTGAAAGTAAAACTAGTAATATCATTGATGTTGAAACTCTTCATGGTGATTGTCACAGCCTGGAACTAGCCAGAATGAAATTATTTAGTTGCAAAATCGATAGAGAAGCCAGAACTGTGAAAAGGGAAGTGTAGCTGAAAGTGAAAATAGTGGAAGTAGCGGTCATTTGGGTTCTTTTGTTGTTCGAACTGGACAAGATAAGAAGAAAGAATTGGACAGACAAATAGCCAAAGCCGTTTACGCAACAAATTGCAGTTTTAGTGCAATAGAAAATAAGGAAATTCGAAAAGCCATAGAAATGCTAAAACCCGGGTACGTTCCTCCATCTAGATTTCAGTTATTATCAACGCTCCTAAACGAAATATTTGAGGAAGAAAAATCTAAATGTCTTAAGTTTTCTCGACAGCCTGTTTGCATATCCTTAGATGGATGGTCCAATGTACCTAATGAGCCGATAATCTGTGTCGGTTTGATAGCAGAGGATGGAAACAGTGTTTTCTTGGAAAGCATAGAGTTGGCTATTAACTCAATAAATAAGTGTAAAAATGAATATAACTGTAAAGTTACCAGTATATTGCGACAGATGATGCGGCCGACATGGTCAGTGTGAAGAAAAAATTTCCGAGTCGTTCAGTTATCCTATAATTACGTATGATTGTTCGTCGCATTTGCTTAGTTTGCTCTCTAAAGATTTAGAAGTATCGTAGGTAAAAGAACATATAGTACAAATTGTGAAATACTTTAAAAATACCCATTTGCCAAATGATTGGTATAAAGAAAAAGGGGGCAAGAAATTGGTCTTACTTTAAGATGTTCGACGATACACTTTCAGATTGTCTTGAGATCTATGTAAACGAATTGCCGAAATTGTTATTAATATGTGAACAGCATAAAGAAGAAATTGATCCAATGATTTTAAAAAAAGTTTCAGATATCTGTATTACAAGGATAGCTGAATATGTTCTACCGTTACTAAAACCAATTTCTACAGCACTTGACGTAATACAACAAAAAGATGTATTTTTATCTCGAGCAGTTTACACATGGAAAAAGTTAATGGCTATTTTTGACACCGACTGTTTTGTAGGAGAAAGAAGCTTGCGTCAGTATCAAATATTTAATAAAAGATATGTTCAAGCTCTAACCCGCTTTCACCTTTTGGCATATATGTTGGATCTTACAATAGATATAAACAAAGATTATCCACTACTAGCTGAAAAAAAGAGAGATGCTTTAGATATTGTTTCCCAATATTTTGCAGACAGGATTATTACCATTACTAATTAAGTTGGAAGCCAAGTTGAACCCTTTTCACAAACCTGTTTTCGGATAAAATAAGAAAAAATGTAACAGCAGTACAGTGGTGGTGATCCCAAGATGTTCCAGAAATTAAACACGTGCTGCCTATAGTGATTTTTGTTTTGTGTGCATGTTCATCCTCTGCTGATATCGAGAGGACGTTTTCTACCTATGGATTCATACATTTAGACGTAAGAAACAGACTTGGCGGTGACAAAGCAGCTAAACTAGTATTTTTATTTAAGCATTATAACACTTAGGTTATAGACGTTCAGCAATATTTAGTTTTTTTTTTAAATATAGTTCTCTTTTTTGCATTAAAAACATTTTTTAATAGTTTTATTTTTGTAAAAAGCAGCTGAATGCTGAATTTCTTTTCGATTATTATAATAAATAATAAACATTACCACATAAAAATGCATCAAGATTTTATTATTTTGTGAATAAAATGTTCAAATTTGAGCCCCCTTCTAAACTAAATTAATCATGATGTTTATTAAAAAAATCATGCTAATTAAAATCAACTGATTTAAATCATCCAACCCTGGCCAAATCTATGGATTTTGCCATGGTGACTACACATCTATGCACGCGTGCATTATCTTGATGGAGCAGCACTTTTTTCTTGGCCGCAAGCGGTTTTTTCTGGTTCAAATCAATATCGAATCTGTCCAAAAGTTCTGAATATTATTCGCCAGTGGTCGTTTTACCCTTTTCAAGGTAATCGATCTGAATGACACCGCGTGCATCCCAAAAAACTGTAAGCATGACCTTGTTGGCCAACAGGCCCACCTTGGCCTTCTTTGGTGTATGTTCACCCGGAGAAACCCACTACCTTGATTGTTCCTTGGTCTCTGGTGTGTTGATGGATCCATGTTTCGTTTACAGTAACGAAACGGCACAAAAACTCGTTCGAATTGCGTCTAAACATCACCTTTCAAGTAGCCACACGGTTGCGCGTTTTCGTGTCCTAATATTTGTGTATAATGTGATATACCCGCTCAGTTGAGATGCATTACAGCCTCAGCCACCTCACGTACTTTCATTGTCCGATCGTCCAATATCATTCCATGGATTTCTGTCGTGATAGCATCTTTTGGGCGACCTGAATGTTCGGCGTTACTTGTGCTGGTACGACCACAACGTAATTCAGTAAACCACTTTTAACCATTGAAATTGATGGTGGGAGTTCCCATAGTATTTATCAGGCATTTCCTTGTTTCGGTGATGGTTTTTGTACGCAAAAAATAATGCTTAATCAGCACACGAAATTCACTTTTTTCCATTTTCGTTAAAATTCACGAGGTTATCTCCTCTAAAGGTCTGTCAAACACAAACTGAATGAAGCAGTTTGCTTAAAATTTGCCAGTAGTCTATTAATAGATGACAGCTGATGTGAGCCGTGTTGCATTTAAAATTACTGCGCGGGAAATTCAAAAAGTCACTGATTTATCAAAGTGCCCGCGTAGTTTCTAGAGCAGCTATATTGTAAAGTTATAGTTCAATTATCACACTATAGTTCTGTACATTTGTAACTTTAGTAATATGTCCATGTGCAGTGCATTGCGAACAAATACGAAATAGGTTTTCAAAGTGTGTGTTCCGCAACTTTTCTACGAGTTATGGAATTCTGACTTCAGAATCGAATTTTACATGTAAAGTGGCTTGTGTTATTTGTATCTCTTTGGTAACATGGTCAAAATGATTCTTAAAACTTTGCCAGTTATAATGTGTGACGCCTTTTCTTTATTTTTATTCTTCTGTTCCAAATTTTGATTTTAGTATATACCTAGTAGATTTTACAAAAAAAGAAGTAAGTGTAAATGGTTTTCATTTGTAACTATTAGGGAAAAAAAAAGCGGTTCAAGATTTCTAATTCTCGGTTGTTAAATTTTGACTTTAGAATTGTGAAAAATAAAGTATGGATCCAGTACTTTTGGAGAAGGAGCAATAGAAAGTGGTATATTTATTTCCTCAAGAAAATGGTTAAAATAGCATTCCATTGTAAAATTGCCAGTGTGTCGCAACTCTTTTTTGATTTTACGGATTCATACTTTTACATGATAACATACTACTCTCAATAGTGCTATAAAGTGGTTTCAATTTTCTTTTTGTGTCTTCTCTGGATAGTTTGAATTTTTTTCTTCCAATGTAGTTATAGAAGGTTGTGCAATCGACTTTTTTTTCACTATCACTAAATCGACTTATTCCTTAGCTCATTTTACAACGTTTGACAAACTTTCGCCATTATTGGCCATAATGTTTGTGTGTGTTTGGATGTGTGGATGTATGTTAGTATTCAGAACGAAAACACGTACGTACTTCGTATTTAAGCGTTTTTCATTTCTCCTGGAGCTGGATTTTGGGAGAAATTTATCGTTGCAGAGGTGGTTTATTAGAGACCGTTTTGGTGATATATTTCTGAAACAACTGTGTGTTTCAAGATATAAAAATACCAATATATAGGCCTTAAACATATAGATTAATTATGTTCTATGCAATTATTTGATACGAGGCGTGATTTAGCGGCAAAAAAATTCCTGAGATAGAATTTAAGTGTTAAGTAGTTCAAAATTTTAGCGTCTTTCTTTCTGGAAACAATTAAACACGCTACATTTTCATTCTCATAGATTTTAGCCCGCGTACCCGTTTGAGCTTGTAGGGGTGGGGGTTGCAAATCATCGGCCTAATTTAATAGTGTCGGCGAGAGACTAAAATGAAATTACATTTGAAAATAGTAGAATATTATGTAAGAGGTGTAAGTTTATCGTTATTGAGCTAAAGTTGAGCGAAATATTGATCAACTTGCACTATTTGAAATTTTCTATCAAAATCACACTGTCCTAGCCCCATTATTAGGTTCTATCCGAAATTTTCTGTCAAAATCACATTTTCCTACCCCTTTATTAATTGCAACTTCAGTCTGATTATTAGGTTGAAATGAATAATGCCGCAAGACGTATGTGATTTGAAATACACAAATAAAAGATACTGAAGTTATCGAAATTGCCAGTAATAATTACAAGTTTATTAATCTCTTGAAAGAAACTATAGTTATCGAAATGGTACAATTCGTCCGATCACGAAAATACAATATGACGCTGGTAACTTGAGGATAGTATTGGTAGTAGCTCTTGCGCCGGTTGCCTGTATGTAACGGTTGTTTACGCAGAACACTGTTTATGGTAGTGTTTGATACTCCCATAGTGCATCAACATGATCTGGTACTTATTCCCGGATTTTGGTCATCATTTCAAGCACAAGTTTTTTCACTTCAACCGATTAGGTAAATCGAGCATGTTCAGGGTGCGTCAATTTTGGCTACACTCGCTCTGCTTCCCCGACACGTGTACAGTTGTTGGAAGGTGTTCCTACTCAGTTGCTTCTTCTGTGGAATCTGTACTACATATTGATTACAAAAACTATCGCAAAAATCATATACCAATAATATATCAGGTAATCGCAATAATTGGTAAAATTTTTTGTTATGATTGTGTTTTGAAATTATTTCATATAATTTCGCCATATCTGACAAAATAAACTCAATTTGTTTTCTTCAGATTAATACACGCCGTCTATTAAAACCAATCAGGAGCTCTTAATTCTCAAAAATGGACAAATGAGGTGCCTGCCATTTAAACAATTTGAATACACGATAAAAATGTAGGCTGAACTTCCCAATAGGTATAAAACCATGGATGTTATAATGACAGTGTTCTAACTCTGAACATTGAAATTGTCAAAGTAAAAGTAAGCGTATCATCTTAAATTCGCCTAGGAAAGTGTCTTTTTTATATAAACATCTTATAAACTGACTGAGGTATGGATTTAGATCACTGTTATGGTCTTTTCAAGTTTGATAGTTGTTGTTCCAGTTGGTTAATTTGATTTAAGTCCATTAAGACGTAACCTCTAAAATGACCGAGTTTGGTACCGAATATTTTAATGAAATCAATAATATTGATTTGGACTTGGATTATTTTATTACGTTATTTACCTTGTGTATTTATCTTTATAAAATATATTCGTGGTAATCTTTTTAATTACGATAAATGCTCAATATTTTTGTCATTTGGACAATTCACCGTCAAATCAAGGGAAATTTAAAAAAATCGCTCGTGCAAGCTCTCGTAATTTTTTTATTCCCTTGATTCTTGATTGAACTGCCATGACAAATATTTCGTGCTAAAAATGCATTTATCCGATAAAAAATCACCACTTCTGTTTTACCTCTTATAAATCAATAATTTTATGCCCATGGCAACTTGGTTAATTCAGTTGGCATGGGTATAATTTCAATGATAAAAGATTCAAAATTATGGTTCCCATCCAAAATGAAAAAATATGTAGGGTGTTCCATTGAAAATAACAAAGTAGATGGCGACTTCCGGTATAACCGGAAGCGCAAGTTTTTGTTTTGGCCACGACCCCATAAACCAGGGGCAAATAAATAAATATTGGACGACTATTTCATTCCTTATAATCGAGCGTAAAAAAAACATGACCATGCTTTAACCTACATGAACCTGGCACCCCACATTAAAATAATGAAATTACTCCGATTGCACCTGATTTACCCGTTTACCTGTTGTACCCGTTTGAACCACATTTTTTATCTTTTGTACCTCAAGGTGTTCAAATTTAACCCGGGGTTAAAAAATGTTAGCACCCCACTTGAATATTTTTTATCGTTTATGACGGTATTCGAGAGAGGATTGTTTGTACCTAATTGTACCATTTTTCCTTTCGTTTGTACCTCAAGGGGTTAGTTTGTACCGAATTTCCAACTTTTTTTGACAGGGTAACTTTTTCATTTAAAGAGATTTTCAAAATCAGGATGCGGATACTGTTTCGTTTGTACCGGTTTGTACCACTATTTCAAGGGGTATAAATTTAACCCCTGAGGTTAAAAATGACAGCATATTTTTTGTCATTCTAGACGGAATTCAAGAGAGCATCGATTGTACTACATTGTACCTTTGTCTTTGTACATCATGGAGTAGAAATTTAACCAGATGTTAAAAAATTCCAGCACCTCATTTTAATAATTTTAGTCGCTTTTGACGTAATGTAAGAATAAGCGACTTTTCAAAAAAAAGATAATACACTAGAGGTACTGAACAATAGGTTGCTCTACGGTGTAATATGATCTGTTTATTGCTTACCGGCAATTTAATTTTTCTTTTTCCGTAAAGGTGATATCTTATCTTCTTCTCTATAATATAAAAATGAATCGGTGAATGTGTTGCTAAGCGCAAATCTCGAGAGCAGCTGAACCGATTTCGCTAATTCTTTTTTTAGAATATTCCTTGAAGTACGAGGATGGTTCTTACGGAGAGAAAAATTTTATAAATTGTCTAAAAAAATTTTAAAAAGGGAAAAGCAATTTAGTGACGTCAGTATCGTATAAATATAAATGTCAATATTTATGAGATGGTAACATTACTAAAAAAAAAATTGTCTATGGTAAAATATGAATTGTCTGTGGTGTAATGTCATTTGAAATGTTAACGTCTCTTTGCTGTGAATCTAGCCACAAATTTCTAAAAGTGTTGTGTGTTTGTGTATCATCTATAATATAAAAATGAATCGCCAAATGTGTTGCTAAGCGCAAAACGAGAACGGCTGGACCAATTCTGCCAATTTTTTTTCGAGTAATGGTTGAAGTCTGAGGAAGGTTTTTATGAAGAGAAAAATTGGTAAAATCTCCAAGAAAAACGTGATAACCTAATTTTTCGTTTTAATGTAACACGGTGCGCGCCCAAGCCCTCATACTTTCTTACACACAGACCATTTATCTCACCGCGAATGCGAGAGTGCATTTTGGTATCTGTGGATGGTGTTGGAATAATTAATTTTTTATTCTTCCTTTCGCTAATATCGCTTATATGACTGTTTTAGCGTTAAGCAGAATAAGAGAATAACCAATTATTTCAGTTCATTATGTCTACATGAAACAAAAGTGACGTAATGATGTATCCAGTTTCAGTAACCATGTACTACAACGGGAGTTGTAATGTCTAATGAACTGTGAATATACAAAATTAGTTAAATGTTCAGTTAATGCAGCTTTCTTTGTGTGAAGTACCAAAACAAAGAAATCAACCTAGACTCAAATCAAGTTAGAGAGCAATTTAACTTTAACTTTATGTATTATTAACTTTAGGTTATTGATTACTAATTTTTGTAGCAGTCTAATAGGTAATCTGTGTATATAAAATTCAAAGTCCTGACTGACTCAGTGACTGACTGATATATCAAAACACTGTCTAAACCGCTGGTCCTACAGACTTGACAGAGGGTGTGTGTTTTTGAAGTTTAGTTATCCACTAAGAAAGGGATTTTTCGAAATTCCACCCCTAACGGGGGTAAAATGACGGGTTGAGTTTTTTTTAACTTTTTTATTCCATGGGTCGATTGACTCGAATAATTATGAGAAACGTGTATCACAAAATGTAAATATCCCCCTCCCCATTCTGAGATCGCAGCAGCGCGCGACGGGTACGGCTAGTATCTATTAAAAATCTGAGAAAGATTTTAATTTGGTAAAAACATTGTTTATAAATTGGACATGAAAACAAAAGTGGTAGTATAAACGATACTGTTTCGCATTTCGTGAAAAGCGCCTAAAATTATTAAAATGAGGTGTTGAAATTTGTACTCCCTGATGTACAAAGACAAATAAAAAATGGTACAATGGAATACAATCGGTGCTCTCTCGAATTCCCTCCAGAACGATAAAATATTAAAGTGGGTGCTTGCATGTTTAACCCCTGGTTATATTTCTACCCTTTGAAATGCGAAGGAAAAAAAGTGGTAGAAACCGGTACAAACGAAAACAAAACAGCATCCGCTTCCTGATTTTGAAAATCTCCTTAAACGAAAAAGTTACCCCTTTAAAACAAGTGGAAGTTGATACAAATCAACTCTTTAGTAGACCTGAGTAGATAATTTTAATAGATATTAAAATTAAGTACAGGATGAAACCTGTTGGATAAGGTAGAAAATATCGTGCTGATAACGAAAAAAATAAATTGGAGTCCATCCTAGATACTGGGGATGAAATGGGGTGCACTTTTAGGGGTGTAAAAGTGTTTCGCAATTTTCAGCGAAACTAGACCTCCTATCGAAAAAAGTTAAATGTAAAAGTTGGAGCTAATAAAAAGATGTATAACTTTTGTGTTGCCCATTTTTTCCAAAAAACCTACAATTTTCCGAGAAAAATCGAATAAACCAAGGTTTTTCGTTTTAATCGTTTTCTCACACAAAATTAGAAATTTTAAACACTAATTAAAGAAATGATTTTTTTAAATCTAATTTTTCCAGTTTTTCGCATTTTCTCGAAAATGTTAATTTTTTCTTGCACCATCTAAAAGTAGACGTTTCAATAAAAAAAAAGACCACTGAAAATTACAGCTTATTTCAGAAACAAACAGGTAAATTTCCACCAAATTTCTTGAAAAAAAAAATTAATTTTGTGTGAGAATAAAATTAAAACGAAAAACCTCGATTTTTCCCGGAAAATACATCTTTCTATTAACTACAACTTTTACATTTAACTTTTTTCGATTGGAGGTCTAGTTTCACTGAAAATTGTGAAACCACTTTTCCACCCCTAAAAGTGCACCCCATTTCATCCCCCGTACCTCGGATGGACTCCAACTTATTTTTTATGCAACAGGTTTCATCCTGTACTTAACATTTGGCCTCGCATTTGGCCTTGTTAACGCGCTTCTGCACTAATCTATTGAGGTACAAACAAAAGGAAAAATGGTACAATTATGTACAAACGATCCTCTTTCGAATACCGCCATGAACGATAAAAAATATTCAAGTGAGGTGCTAACATTTTGAGGTACAAAAGGTAAAAAATGTGGTACAAACGGGTACAAACTATTATAAATCAGATGCAATCAAAATAACTTCATCATACAAGCGGCAGAGTATATTCCTGCTATTAGAAGTGAATGTGTGTCAGCATCGAGTTCAATACTGACCAAGCTCTTTAAAGAAAAAAATCACTTCAGCTTCCCCGTCAAAGCAGGCACCAAATAAAAAATGTAAGTCGATATCTCCTGAGGTAAATCTCCAGGATAAACTTTGATGTATAAGGATCAAACTGATTTTATCCAAGTATTAGGTTATGTCTTTGATACTGTACATAAATTGTTTCTAAGACTTTTGCATTTTATAATAAAATATAGTGTAAATTCTGTTGCAAGAAATTATTTTTTAAAGCTAAAATTTGAGAAGTGGGTTAAAACCCGATCCATGGGCGACGTTAATTAAAATCGAATAAACAGAATAGATGAACCCGCATCAAGTTAGCAGTAGATTTCAGAAATAGACGTTTTTTCAGTAAATTGTGGAACGAATTTACCTTTTGGGTAGAGTTTCATATAAATGATCGTACTTGACCCTGTCGTATATCAAAAATAGTAATCAAAGGCTATTAGGGGGATGAGAGGGGTGAAAAATAAGGGTAACTTTGGTGGTGTTGGTACATTAATAATTTTGAAAAAGTACTTTATACTATAGCTAAAAACAAAATTTAAAACCAGCAAAGGTACCCTTATTTTCACCCTTTTTATCCCCTAACCGTTTTATTAATATCTTTCATATACGATGGGTCAAGTACGTTTATTTATATGAAATTCCTCCAAAAATTTGAAATTAGTTGCTCAATATACTGAAAAAACAAACGTCTATTGCTGAAAACGATTACTAAATTGATTCAGGTAGATTATGGTGTAAAATCAAGATCAAAGACACGTTTTATAAAGAAAATTATCAATGATTTAAAAGAAAAAACGTTCTTGAAAGATTTGTCCTTAAAGTACTGCAGACGACAGTTAATCTTAATTCCATTAGTACTGACTGAATTGTGATTTTTAATATTTATCGATTTATTTTATAGTTACTCGAAGGAATTCTATTTTTTAATATTAAAGCCGAGATACAGAATGATAAACTAGTATATTACGCAATATTATGTTATAGGAAGAAAAGTGAAACTTTACGTGGGCGGACTGGGCATTTAACTGACCACCGAAGTGATTCACATAAAGAGTGTCATGTAAAGGCACTTCCAGCCACTTGCTTCGCATCCTGTGTCATTGTAACCCTGTCGTATACGACATAAAAGACATTCATTATGTTGGACGCCCACCAACAGAAAAAAAAATTCGACTTAAAAAAATAGTCTTAATTATGTGCTAATTTGTTACCGTATTCAAAATTTTGTTGCTCAACAAGAACAGCAGTAAATTAGAAATGAAGTGTGTGGGGCCAGTTTAACGTAAAACTGTACCTCCTCGCTAAAAAAAAAACTTACTGGGTATTAGAAAACGAACGAATAACTAATTTGTGAGATGTGCAAAAAAAGTTATGTATCCTTTTACAAATGAAAATGATTAATTGTAAAAGACAAACACCATACATGATTTGAATTTCACTAAAAAAGGATAACGATAGAAAATTACTTATCAAAATATCAAACATTTTAACAAAATCTAAATTAAAATTATTAGACATATCTACCCTCTACCCACTCCGCCAAAATAGCCACGATTCGTTCGCCGCCCCGGCGCAAGTTCCCATTGCCTTTATTTATTTGCATTTACAACGTCTTGCTCAAATACTAATTACGTAAAATTGATCTTCACATTACAATTAACAATAACTTACAGATTAACGAATGTATTACTAACAAAATGAAGGAGAATCTATACGCTCTCACGCGGGACTTTTCGTTGTTTTAGTTTTCATAAACAACTTGTTGCTCAAATAGTTACTATGTAAATTTGTTCTTCGCACTATAACTAACAATAATTCATACATAACCGAATTTTGTGGTAAAAAAAGAAAAAAAATGGTATATTACATACCGAGGCGAAAAGTGTTCCATTCCTGTCGAGAGAAATATAGTTCACCGAGAGGCGAAGCCTCAAGGGGAACTAGTTCTCGAGCCAGGGGAATGGTACTTTTGCCGAGGTTTGTGTAGGATTTTATTCAAAATTAAAGAACAAGCAACATTATACAGTTCAAATAAAAAAATTTTGGAACACGTCCATCACGGCTTCTCGTTTAATATTGATGGTCGTGACAATGCGACTTTTAATTTTTACTTTAATAAGAAGCCATAAATGTTACGCTTACTATTTCTCTATTGGTTTTGTCGTTATTTGTTATCAATAAATCACTTATTAAAGAAATCGTGTTGTTTGTTTCCACCTATTGCTTCCGTTCACTCAGCATCTACGCACGTGAGAAAAAATGGTTGCATACTCTTTATTAAAATTGGCAAGTTGTTAATTTGACTTTGATAGTTTAAAATGGATAGTAGCTCCCCCACAGGTTGGAAAGTGATCCATTACTGACCGCTTCGTCTCATTACTGTTTCCTTTTTTGTTATTACTGACCGCTTAAAGTAAACCCGTAGATTCATTCACTTTTCAACCTTTAAATGATTAAAAAACGGTATGTTACAAACTAATTGTGAATAAAAGTTTTTTTTTTTACTATCAATCAAGTAAGTAGGACTTACAATATGTCGTTCTAGGGAAGTAGCTTACAATCTTTATAAGTTGGCATGACAACAGAGATATAATATTATTTCCCTAGAGAAATAACTGTTGATATTGTTAAAAAGTGGATATCACCATAAGATTAACTTACCTAATTATTTGTTAATATTAATTGTGAACGTACAATCTGTACAATTGTTTATACTTAAAAATGTATTAACAGCAATATCTTCTGAGATTTGCACATTATTGTACATGTTATTTGAGTCAACATTTTCTGTGTTTTATTCAACTAATAAGGTGTCCGCTTGCATCTTCTTAAATGAAGTAGTGCTGGGAACAGCTGAAGTTGATGGAAAACTGTGGGAATCGTTATTCAAAATTTTGTTCGCAATATTGAGCTTCTGCTATCCAGAATTTTCAACCTAACTTTCGGCTATGGTCGATGACTTATTAAATTTATAATGTTTATCCGGTATTTGCCAATAGTGTCACAAATGTACGGCGAAAAGCATGGGCAATGTACACCTCCGGATTAGGGAGGTTCAAAAACTTTGCACATATGGCACTTTATAAAATATATTTTTGCCTACCGCACAGTCAGGCCAAATTAAATAAAAGTTGGCAGAAAGTATGAAAATAAAAATAGTAGGCAACGTTGTAATTCCTAGTAAAACATACAATAATAGTCCAAAACCACCGTCGATTACACTCAAAACAAAGGAGTGGCGAATAGCTTTACTTTTAACTAGTCTTAACTTGTCGGCTATAGAGATTGTTTCTTTTAAGCGTTAACGCGAGAAAATTAAGTAATATTTTGAGTCAGTCCTCTACCTTGTGAAGATCATTTTATTAATTGACGTTAATATGGAAGGTTTGGCGTCAGATATGTACAGTATTATAAATGATTTATTATTATATTGAGATATGCAACATACTAAAAAAAATAAGTTACTGTAGTGTTGAAATATTGGAAAATAATAACTTTGTTATCTTGAGTCAACCTAGTAGTACAGACTTAAGCACGCTTAAGTTATTAATTATATATCTTTTTGTAGTAAATAGCATTTACTGTTATAATTTTAAACAAAATTTTGTCTACCTATGCCCCATTTGAAGATATCTCGTGTTTATCGACAAGAAGTGATTTTATGCAACGTTTGCAATTTTTTTAATTTCTTTTAGGAAGTAGATATTCGGAAATATTTATTTCCAGACGGACATTTTATAATTTATTAAAGAATTCTGAATCAAAATCATCGGAGGTTCAGATGAAATTATTAATGGAATGCGTTCAAAAACGGACGAAATGTCCTAATTGCGCTTCGGACGTAAAACAGACACTTTTTAATTTTTTGTCCCAATTTAAACGCAAGTGGCAAGAGTCAAATCGAACGGCTGAACGTTTTTTAAAGAAAAATAACACGTGGCTTGATTCAGCTTTGGGATCTTCTAAATATTCGCCAAAGAAAGGTGTAGGTAGACCAAAAAAACCTTTTACTGCAGCAAGTGCGCGATCTAAACGACTGAAAACAGAAAGTGTGTGTACTCAGTATAGTCCAGAAGAACTAGTATTTGCTGTACAAATGAGTTTACGTGCTTCAGGCTACACAGATGCTGCGAGGGTCGTTAGAGATGTCACCTCATCACCACAGCGTACATCAAAGTATACTACTACTTATAAGCATCAAAGTATGTTTACAGAAATTGAAAGGTTGCCAAAATCAGAAGCGTTATCGATGTACATTGAAGCAAATTTGATACGAGAGCAATATAATACTATACGAAAAAAGATTTACTTCATTTTCCACGTTATAAAGGTATTCAGTTGGCAAAAAAGGAGTGCTATCCACAAAAAAATTGCTTTATTATTTCTGAAACAAAAGCGGGGGTCTACTTACAAGGACTGCTCAGCGAATAATGAAATCACAGGAACCAGTTGTGAGACTTCGGCTCATTGAACAGCTATGTTTAATATCTAAATGGGGTTTTGATGGCTCAAGCCAATCTGAATATAAGCAAAAGTTTTTTGCGTGTCAAGAAGCTAGTGATGCAAATATTGTATAGTATTGTCTTTAGTACCCTTACAACTTTATGCTTGTAGGTACACCAGAGAAAGAAAAAATTATAATCTGGCAAAATAAAAGCCCTTCATCTACTAGATACCAATCAGGTTTCAATTTGCTCACGAAACTGCAGACTTTTCTAAATCAGAGAAAACTTATATTGACGATCAGATTAAAAAGTTACAACCTACTATTTGTTATTTCGATAACGCCCTTTATGAAATACGCCTTGTAATGTATTTACGATGGTAGATGGTAAGGTATGTAACTCAAAAATGTTATGTTTGCAGTCTTTCTTCCAAGGATTTCAATAACATAAATAAAGTATTAAATTCGAAACCAAATAAACATAATTATGAATTTGATTTATCTGTACACCATGCAAGAATCAGATTTTTTTAATGTTGTTTGCACCGGTTTGCACATTGCTTATAAACTACCACTAAAGAACTGGCAGGCACGTGGAAAAGACAATCAAATGAAGGTTGTTCAGATCAATAAAGGAATTCAAACAAAGTTTAAAAGCAGAATGGGATTGGTTGTTGACAAGCCCAAACCTGGTTTCGGTAGCAGTAATGACGGCAATACAGCTAGGCGGTTCTTCCAGAGCTATGAAAAAGCTGCCGAAATCACAGGAGTAGATGTTGAAATTATTAGAAGATTTAAAATAATTTTGCAAACACTAGCTTCAGGATACGTAATTGATACAGAAAAATTTCGCAATTTTGCACTAGGAACAGCAAAACTATATATACGAAAATATGAATGGTACCCTATGCCACCCACAGTCCCCAAAATACTCATTCACAGCCCTGAAATAATTGTAAACGCTCTGTTGCCAATAGGACAATTAGTGAGGATGCACAAGAGGCCAGCAATAAAGTCTTCAACAATTACTGCGAGAAATTTTCTCGAAAAATGTCGCGCGAGAAAACGAATGAGATATATGTTAAATCGGCTGCTGATATTATCTGACCCGTATATTAGTGATCTAAAAGAAACCTTAAGTGTCAAGAAACCATTTGAAAGAGGTTCTGGATATGTTATTGCCTGCAGAAATCAGTCAACTCGACTCGGTAGCAGCGGAAGACGAATCGGGCACAAGTTCCGATTAAAGATATGATTCTATACTGAAAACCTTATAATTATAAGGTTTAACATTATATTATTAAAAATGACATATATACTAGTATTATTAATCTTTAGTAATTAATTTCTTTCTATAATCTTTTTCTTGATTTGGAAAATTGAAAAAATCTTGATTGTTTTGCAACATTTGCATTTTTGTCTTTACTGCAACATATTTATTAAATATGTCTAAAAGACCAACATTTTCTGTTCCGTTAATAATCATAAATGATCTAGGAACTTTGTTTTTAGTTTTGCTTATATGCATGCCAAAATTCGGTTTCGGTGCTATGTCTTCATTCAAGAGATAACAAATTCATCTGCCAGACATGTCCCTGCAATACCTAGAACTGTAACTACCTAAAAATATTACGGAAATATTAGTTACCGATTTTCATTAATTTGACCGTTCGATCCGGGACATAAGTTAAAAACCTATTGAGCTCCTCCTGTGTGAACACATTCGATTTTTGTGGCTGAAATCCATCGTTTTTCCGCTTCAAGAACGCGTGCAGTTTCAAATACTTTGAAATGTCTTCATTGTCATGTATCGAAATTGTTGTTCGGAACATTGAGTACTCACACCATAAGTTAGAAGGGGATTTAAGTTTTTCAGAACGTTCCAGAAAATATGCCAGTAGTGTATTTTCTTCAATCGATCTAACTTGCTTCTCCTCGCACCACTGTTTAGATACTTTATACGTCGTGGTTCATTGGTAATGGAATGTCGTGTGCGTAGATTAAGTGTAGCAAGGAGGCTTAAGCTGAACCTTGTGGGATGCCTGTTGTAGTGTGTCAAGGTACCCTATCCTTAAAAGTGTAATTCGAAGTTACCCTCAAAACTTAAAAGATTATAAAATCTTTAAGAGTATATTACACTTATTTGCAATGATGCATATTCAAAAAAAAAATTAGCTAATTGATGTATCTTGACCTTACAGACAATAACGCTACCTTTACTAAAATTATATGTGTCACATTGACTTCCTCGCAATAATTAAAACCTTAGAATTCATTACTCGCAAAACTCAAATTTAATAAAAAGAATTGGCCGTCGAATAATAGGCTATGTATGCTGTGTTAATTGGATTAGATGGGAATGGATGAGGGTAAGTGTTGCATCATAAGGGGGCAGGTAAACAATAAAATTACCTACTCAAATAAGAATCAACGAGCTTTGCGCGATGTTGGTTCAACCCGTTCATTTGTTCACTGAAAAAGAACCACCAAGAAGACACAGTTTATTAATCAAAAGCAATTTTACAAGTATATTAATAAATAAAAGAACAAAAAAAAAAAAACAAAGAAAAGCAAGGTTCAATATGCAGATATGACAAAATACCATTAAATCGGGTTAAAGTACACATGCAAAGTTATAAAATCAAGTAACGACAAAATGAAACGCAGCTTAATTGCATATAAACACAATAAAAAAACAGACAGTGACCGTTACACAACCAATCATGCCGGCAGTTGAATTGACAGTAAAGTAAAAAGAAAAATAATACTTAATGCAGGTTAAGTTACATATAAAATAAGACAAACAGGAACATTAATAGATAGGAATAAGGGAACTGCAATGCAGTTTAAAGTACACATAGGCAATAACAACAAACACAAAAAAGGCAAGTAATTTACATATACACAATTGTATCGTGAATAAAAGCAGCCTTTCACTTAATCCCAATAATGCGTTCGTACAATTAAATCAATTACATATATAAAGAAATCAGTTCGTAGACAAACAATTCTAAATAAGCTGACTGAATCAAATACACTTGACAATTAATTAAAACAAAGGCTTGCAAGGATAAGGGAAAATCAAACGTTAAGAAAACCCCGGTATCGTTAATAACAACAACTAAACTGAGGTTTATCACGTCACGTTTGTCCACGCATTAACTCCTCTATGCGGATGAAAATATTAGTAAACAATCAACAATCCCAACTCTTCCTGAAATGAGGGGGGTGGGGCACTTTACTGCCTGACGTGGTTTTTTTTAACAGATTTGAACTTAATAAACATGCTTGTGAGATGGCGTGTTGGTAATTAAATTACTACCACATTTCTACCCTTATCAAGAGACAATTCTGTGCTATTCAAATTAAATAATAGCTCCTTACAAGGCAAGGACCGATTTCTGTAGGTTCCGTCAGCTTGGTGCGAGCTTTAATCTACATTCAAATAACTACTTACGCTTGAATATAATCCTTTAATTAATCACTTAATCACCAACACTTATTGTGTTAAATTACGCGGTTTAAACTCAAGACCGTGGCGATTATTTATAGATATGTTGTTTACACGAACGCTTCGCTAATTAAAACCAGAATGATGTGATTATTTATCGATACGGTTGTTTACACGACCGCTTTAATTTTGTGCAAAAACACATTAAAATCAACACCAAAAAAAGAAAAGGACAAATTCGCGTTTTTACCAAAACGGAAACGATCATATATTTATATCCACAACGGTTTACAATTATGGTTTGTAAATAAAACAATAGAACATTACTACTCAATCGATCCTCGACCTGCAACTAACTGTTTTACTCCCAAATCTACCATAATTTTTAAAACTTTTAAAACAATTATTTTCATATTTGTTATGAAAAGAAGTATTAATTTTTATAATATTTACTCGTCCGTAGCAAGCTCTATATGTCTCAAACAAACAAATCCGTCTGGATTTGCGGTATTTTCCAATGTAATAACCGGTGACGTTTTACCCAAATCCCGCGCGTATAAAAATACTAATAAATTTGTTACGGTCGTTTTCGAGTAACTATTGCGAATCATAGGATTTATCTACCCCAACATGTATTTTCTTTTCCGTTACAACCCTTAATTACATACATTCAAACCTTAGTTACATAAAATACATAAAATAAATATCCTGAAAAACGTTAACAAATTACGACTTATTGACAAGATATTAAAACCTATTATCTTTTCTTTCACGGTAACAATTGCGATTTGAAAATGTTTATTGCAATAAAATGGTTCAGATGTGGTTGTGGCTATCCAGACCTTCATAGACATGTTAGACAGGTATGGACGGAGGAGTTGGATGAAATGAATTGAGATGTTTAGAGCTAGTGTTTTGAGTATTAGTCCGGCGTGCCAGACTTTGTGTCGAATGCCTGCTCTTGATATCGAGAAATATTGCTATGTAGCAATTTTGGTTGAGGGAATTGGATACGTCAGTGTATAGTTTAAGTAGCGGATCATGACATGTGCGGTTGGATCTGAATTGGCTGTCTGAGATGAAGTTGTTGGCTTCGAGATAGTCTCTTAGCCTTCTTTTTTTTCATTTACCCATGCAGCTTAGTAGTGATATTGGTCTGTACATTTTGATGTTACTGGTTTCACTATAATTACTGCTAGGTGACGGAAAGTAATTTTCGTCTAGGTCATTATCACTGTCATTTAAAAAATAGTTATTTACCTAACTAGTTCGGAAAGTTAATTTTCCCGCATGAGCACTTTGTTTGCAGCGCGACCGCAGGGAGTCCGAATTCGGGAAAATATATTTCGAACAAGATAGGTACAAAGTTTTTTGTAACGAATAAATTAATAAAATTAAAAACAAATAATTTAACATTGTTTGGTTTTTTATTCTAAATGTTTCATTGTTGTTATGGTTACATGTCACCAAAAATTCAAACGTTGAGTCGCTATTTTCTTTAAAATTATTTTTGTTACATTTGTGAAAAATGGGTGATTCTGAAGAAATTCTGACGCGATTTGATGTTAAAGAAGCAGCCATTAAGGCAGCATTGAATTTGCTTCCTCAAAAAAGTCAAGGGAGGTATATGACCACCTATAAGAAATTTATTGGTTGGTGTAAAAATAAGAACGTGACAAGATTTACGGAAAATTGTTTGTTGGCCTTTTTCCAAGAACAAAGTCAAAAATCAATGTGGTCTATTTATTCAATGATAAAATTGTGTTTAATGGTCCACGAAAATGTCGATATTTCAAAATTTTATAAATTAATTGCATTTATACAAAGAGCGACAGAACACAACAAACCTCAAAAATCTTCCGTGTTGGACAATATACAAATTTCAAAATTTATAGATGAAGCACCTAATTCGTCCTATCTGATGATGAAGGTAATAAATTACTCGTCACTTGTACATGTTTTTATTAAAATTTAAAATATTGTCTTTAGATAGCTCAAATATTAGGTATTTATGGTGCATTAAGAAGGTAAGAACTGTGCAAAATGAAGCCTGCTGACATTGAGTTTCGAAATGATGTGGTAGTAGAACTATTCCAAAAACCAAAACAGGCATTCCCAGCTCGTTTGCCATCATAAACCCTTCGATGAACTAAAAAAATATAACAACATAAGAAAAACAAATCACTTACGCAGTTTCCTAACTTATCTTAATGGAAAATAAATTCAATACTTGAAACTTCAAAATTCATGGACATACATATACTGGTCATAGTTTTCGTAGAAGTTCAGCAACCTTGTTGGCAAATGGTGGAGAGGGGTTGGTTGGAATTAAACAACTTGGTGAATGGAAATCATCAGCAGTTTATGAATCATACATTCAAGATTCTCTACGCAATAAAATCTAAAAGAATGCAGGCATCGCGTCTGTTGCACTTAGCAACAGCTAGCTTATCAACATCATGTACCACATTCAATATTCAACTGCCTTACTTCGTATTGAAGTTCGTCGTCGTTGTCAAACCTTTTACCGGACAAATGAGTTTTAACGGCACAAACAAATGAAAATCATAAGGAGCCAGGTTTGGACTATGGGGTGGATGGACAATAACTTCCCAATTGTGTTTCTTAAGCCAGGCCTTCGTCTGAGATGAGGTGTGCGGTCCTACATTGAGATGCAACAACCTGATTCCTTTTGTCAACCTTCCTCTTCGTTTCTGTCGAATGGCTTGGTGTAGTTTTTCGAGAGTTTGACAATAAATATCGCTGTTGATTGTCGTTATCGGTGGTAAAAACTCTATGAGTAAAATGCCTTTCTCCCAGAACACAGTTGTCATTGCTTTTTTTGGTGTTGGTGAACTCACATGCTTCCTCGTCATCGAGTCTTTTTCTTTTCGGTTTCGTCTCCTGTAACTATAGACTCCAGAAGTTCGTTTTCCTGACGATAACGCGTTAAAAATTTCATTTCCGCCGCCATTCGTTGCATTTTGTGTTGGTCGGTCAACAGTTTTGGTACCCATCTCGCAGCAACTTTTCAATAGTCTAATTGAGATACGATTTATTGAACAGAGCTTTCAGGAATGCCGGTCAGTAGAGCAATTTCCCGTATTTTCAACCGACGATCTTCTCGAATCAGTGTATCGACCTTTAATTGATTTTCATCCGTTTTTGTTGTTGATGGTTTTCGTCACAAACCTTCGGGATCATCGTTCAGATTTGTGCGTCCAATTTTGAACAGCTGACACCAAACATAATCTTGTTTTCGACTAATTATGTGTTAAGTATTTTTTTATGAACTTCGGTAGGCGTTTCATTATTTGCAAGCAAAAAACGAATGACCGCTCGCACTTCAAATTTGGAGTAAGTTTCGATTGGAACTGACATTTTGCGGCTGTCACTGAGCACGTTGTACAAAACCTAAAACAATGACAATAGCCACGCGGTACATATGCACGTCTAAAATGCGTGAAGTTTTAACCTGATCAGACCAACGTAGGCGGTGTGCTCCGCAAGTATACCGGACATTCCTCGTATTTATATTTATTTATTACAGGCATTACATTAGTTTGCTATAGCTGTAAAAGTAATTAGTAATTTTATTAAATAATAATTTAAAAAAATTAAAGGAGTTTGCCAGTTCTCTGTGATAAAAACGGAAATCGTAGAATGAGCCTACAAACAATCTACTTTTAGACCATTTTATGATTCATCGTTAAGTTGCTTAATGTAAATGATAATACAATTTTTAGTAAAATATCCTATAAAATCTGCTGTGAAGGAAAAATTGAAAAGAAGTCCATATGTAATAATAATTGAATTAGTCCTAATAAGGAACTAAAGTTTATATTAAATAATTAATTAATTCGTGAACAACTTGTAACGATAAAGTGGTTATAATTTTTACGTTCATCACCATAGATACTGTACCATCTTTTAATTTCGTTCTTATGATAATTAAGTGTGCGTTAATGGAAATATATGCAGCAACCGGTTCGACAAAATCACATTCTTCAAATTGTTTAGATATACTAATTTCCGGAAATATTTAAATTTCCGTATAATATATTCAGTGTAGTGCATTAGTAGAAAAATTACTGAATGAAAGTAATTTTATTATAATGATCGAAGTTGTTGACTTACAAATTTATAAGAATACGAACAAAATATATGCTGATGCAGCTCATTAATTGTCTAATTGCGCATTTCTTTACAGACGTTAAGAATTGCTCATGAATTTTTTATGTAAACATTAAATTACCATTGGACTTTTAAATCATGTTCCATTGAGAATAATTTGCAAGAATTGTTTAGTGATCTTGACCTATGAAACTGAATACCTAGTAGGTACCACAAATAAAAATCTTATTGCACCACTGCTAACTTATGTGTGTGTGGGTGAATGTGTATGTGCGTGGGTGTGTGAGAGCGGCGTGCCAGAGAAGGGTTGGGGCGGGGTTATCCTATTACTTAATATACAGTTAAAATGTCACAGCTGCTTTTTACAAAATTTGACTTGAAAAATCCTTGACAGGTAATAATTCACTATTAAATGTTTTTATGAATTATTAAGTCGAAAACTTGGGCACAAAAAAGATATATAACAAAATTATTTTCAGAATGACAAATTAATTGAAGGGTTGAGTGGATAAAGGAGGTTATGGTTAAAAACTAGGTCATCATTTTATGTCAAAAATTATTTTACAGTAACACTTATGCGTTAAAACTTTAACATAACTTCTAATTTTTGCAAAAAGTGAAGTTACCTCCTTCATTCACAACGGACATATAAAGAAAACCCCAGTTTTGAATCGACGAAGGTAATAAAAATAAATTTGTATATATGCTTGTATACATTTACTTTATTTAATGCTGATATTTTTATAAAACTAACAAATATTTTCTTGCTCCTTGATTATCTGCTCGTAATACCAACGGTAAGATTCTTTTACGAAAGGTACCTGAGCTTTCAAATTATCTATTTTTAGTGGAGCCAATTTTCCATATTTTCTGGCAACCCTTTGAAGTTCGACATTGTTTGGAGGTACCAAGCGGACATTCTTTATAATGTTTACCAAAAGGAGTGTTGGGATCATAACTTTCTTTATAACAATATGAGCCATATTCGTCTACCCTAATCCATTTGATTCCATATCTAAATTGGATTGTCTCATTTAGTAAATTCTTTTTTCGGTTTATGAGATTAAGTTTAAGTTAAGTTTAACTGTCTAAAGTGAAGTGACATATCAGTGACATGATTTACTTTGCTTGATTTCGTAATTATAGTACGATACTGATCATGTAAGTATATTGTGTCATTTTTCCTTAGATATTGGTAGAGACAAGTAATTCTTGTTGTGACCAGCGCAAGAATCTGTCCATATAGCCAGGTGAGAGATGCTTTTTTCTTCTAAGTGAATACCGTATTCCAGAAATGTCAAAAGTGAGCTGCAAATTTCTGCACTTCCCCGATTGGCGACATCCTCCTTCCATGTAAAAAAATTGCCTTTTCTTGATCTTTAGTTATGGAATGAATTCCGAGGTTGTACATCCACATTTGGCGGAGGTAAAATGCCTTAGAGGTAGTTAGTTTGGGTAGGGGTAATGTCTGTTGAAGATCCATTGTTATATAGCAAATTTCGGGATTAGATTTAGATATATTCCTGTCTTCACGTTGAGACAAAACGCTGCCTCATAGTTGGCTTTATGTTGTTCGTTCACCGCTGTCACATGAGGCGCAAGTATCGCTTCTTGGTGTTCCGAAAGATACATTAAATTCCGTGGAAAATATTTTTGCATAGGTGCAGTATTTTACTAGATATGGTGCGTGTTTTTTATTTTCGTTACATATTTCCTTGTATAAATGATACATCCTTGAAATGCTTAATGTAGGTGACAGATACTTTTTGTGTAGATTTACGTAGTAGTGGGAAAGTTCAGCTGAAAAACTGCTGATATGATCTTTAATATATTGCCTAACGTTGTCACTCAGTTTATGTGGTCTACTGGAATGTCTTCTTCTTTTATCTGGGGTAGGAGCTGGTTCAGTTAAGTGATTCTTTTTTTGAAGGTACTCTATTTTCTTCTTTCCTATTTAAAAAATGGAAGAAAAGGCTGGTTTGTATATGAAAAAAGTTTTTTTGAAGATGCTCTATTTTCTTCTTTCCTGTTTGAAAAATGGAGCAAAAGGCTTGTTAGCATACGAAAAAAGTTTTTTTTGTCTATTTCTAAAAAGTATTTGTCGGACACAGCTCTATGACGAGCTGCTGTTTTTTTGGCGGTTCGGAGATCGAGCTGTCATGCTTTTAAATAAAAACATATTCTTGGAGTTTACATCTAATTTGTAAAAACGGGAGAATAGTTTTTTCTCATATCCAAAGTAATATTATAGTTACACTTTTTTGGACATTTCAGTGTACACAAAGCTCCTTTATTCACAACTTTACTTGCAACCATTTTCCCATTTTGGCTAATGTAACTTTCCCCCTTTTCTTATGCTATAGCCGCGGCACGTCTTTTCCATTTGTCGGGCTCTGACATTCTTTTTCTGGCCTTTTTGTCGATTTTAGGGAAATCTTTGTTCTTTGGTTTCGAATTATTAATGATTTCTTCAGGAGTGTTGTTAATTTGATCTGCTTTTTCAAAATTATTATTATTCATTGGTGATATTTTGGACGCTTCCCTAGAAACATCATCAAAAAGCTTCCTTGTGGCTACTTGTTTCGACTTCTTAATTAAATTATTATTACTTGCATCACTGCTGCTACTGCGGAAGCTGCTGTTACTAGCGGACGGTGAATATTCACACTACTGTGTTGTGAATCTGAAATATAGAATCTAAAAATATAAAATGTATAATATTTGTAAAAACGAACCATTTATTAAACTTCGCGAAGTAGGTTTTCTGATATTTTCTGAAACGGTTATTCCACAGCAGCTTGGTTGAGGTTCTGCTAAAAGCAAATAATAATAAGTTTGTAAAGGTAGGAACACTTCAATGAATAAACATTTTGTCTAGTTATAGATGTAAATTATTATTACCTGTAGTATTCAGAGGCTGTTTCCATAGCGAGTTTTACCATTAATTTAGCCCTTGAAGTCATTGTTGTACATTTACACAAACAAATTGTTCACGAGTTGTTACCGGGGAACTAGCGTTACTAGCGAAATATTGTAGGTTATGTTTATGAAATTTAGTATGTGGGAAACGAATAGAGAGTTCACGCATGAAGGACGTAAGTTCTGCCACTTGCCTCCTTCTCACTTACTTCAAAAATTAAATATAGTACTCGTCAAAACGTTTATGGATAAAGGGGGTAAATATTGAAATAAGTGGAAAAAGGAGGTAAGTTTTGTTACTTATCTCCTTCATGCGTAAAGAATAGAATAAAAAATAATTATTTGCCCCCTTTGTCCACTGCTTTTTTTCAAGAATATGCGATCTTTACAGATTCCAATATTGCAAATGAAAGATGGTCACTTATAACCTTTTTTCACCAAATTAACTCATTTTTTAATAAAATGTTATTTACCTCCTTTATCCACTTAACTCTTCAATTGAGTTATAATTTTAAATAAACTCGACTGAAGTGTGTCAATCTATGCCGCCTATCACTAGTCGGAGGGTTTTATTCAGTTCTAAAATGTATTCAGCTTTTTTTCTCGCCTGTAACGCATTCACTTGGTACAAAATAAAGCCTTGTTATTGGAAAGATTTATTATAAGGGAAATAATCTTGTCTAATACTTTGATTTATTTTCATTACATATTTCTTGTAGTTTAAATATATTTTATATTTCACGTTTTCAGGCATGCCAATTTCATTTTAAAATTATTGGTATGTATACAGGAAGTTTCTAAATTGATTCAAAACATTTTACAGAGCGATTTTTCAGCAAAAATGAAGGGGGAGTCTTTCATATAAATTTTTATTCAAAATCACTTTCCATCAAGTTACATCCCCTTAAAGTTAGGAGAAAAAAATTGTTTTTAACTATGGATGAATTTAGAAGAAGGAAATTGTCAAATATTTCACATTAATTTAGAAACACCCTGTATAAAAGAGACTTTTACAGTTGTCTTTTTTCTTTCTAATCGCTTCGTTGAAAATGTTCTTTGTTCCTTAATATTGTCCTTGCCAGGAATGTTTACCACTACGTCATCATATATACAATCATATGGTGTAAACACTCCTGGCGAGGACAATATTTTAATTGTTATTTCTTATATAATCCTTCCTGAGTCTATCACCAGGAGATTGTATTTCTCACTTAATTCATATCAAGGGAAGAAGTTTAATGCAATAAATAAAGAACTCTGGCAGCTAATTATTTTTACCTAGAATTTAAAAATTGTTGATAACATAACTGTTATTTTCGGGCCATCATTTTATAAAAAAACTTCAGCAGGTAATTTATTAAGGAATATTATAACAAAAATACTTTGTTGATTCAGCAGAGCTGTTTCAAGAACCATCAATCTTTTAAAAAAATTTTCGCAGTACAAAAAATCGTGTTTTCAGAATTTTGCTCCGGGGGCGTCGATTGAAGTTACACCATTGTCTGGCCGCTAAATTGCGCTGATCTTGATATGCTTTAGTTCGTTTCAAATATAAAGATTAAAGGAACTGATACATATGTAATTGTTGGTTTATTTAAATATTATAATAATTGTGTGGTATCTAATTAAGACCAATATTAAAAGCAGAAACCCAACCGTAATAACAGTGTATTTACCTGTACGTTGTCTTCGCGCAATCCAGACAGTATACAAAGACAGCTTTGTGGCACCCGTAATACGTATTGTGATTAACTCGGATTTAGTAAACGACGTGACCTGATTATTTCTCATGTAACAGCATTGCTAAGGACAAGCATTACATGCATGAAACTATTTCTTTACCATGGTGTTTTATGTACATCTTCATATCAGAGGTACGGTTATAACAAAACACTACATCGAGAACCACTCGAACTAACCTGTGACAACTTTCCGACTGTATTTCGCTCCCGGTGATTAAAACTATTCGTTGGTCATTGTTAATTCTTTATAAGTTTGCAATTTAGGTTTCAAAAATTTCTGCTAGGTAATACATAAGAAAATACAGTCGCGCGACGGAACTGTAAAAAAGGTATACATGGAAGTGGGGATAAAAAACGTATTAATTAATTGATATAAAATCGTTATTCACATAAGTCAGAAAAATAATTCATTACCCCAGAGACTAGTTACTGAAGTACGTGGCTTGATAAGACATGCACTAATTTTGTTCTGAAACCGTATATCGTTTTTACATTTTTGAAAACTGTGCATTTTTTGACTAGTCATGGTAATGTAATTTTTCGTCTGTTCAGTTGTATTTATCAATTTACCATGTGTTTGTTTAGATCGATAGGTTGACTTTACTGTTCATAATTGGTTGCTATGGCCGGTAAGTGATTACTTGCCGTTCTACAATACAGGAAGTAAAATACGTGTTTCGCCTGTATGTATTTGTGTCTATAGAAACTATGATTACTCTATCATTAGCTTTATTTTAACTCAACCAAACAATTAAAAGAAAAGACATCGACATCGACAGAAAGTCCCCCAATCTTCCCCAAACTTGATTGGAAGTACCTTGATGGATAGATCTTCGTTAGCACATTCCGAAACTGACCTTGGAAGTGGTTATCTCAAAGCTCAAAGTGAATCTACTGGCGTTATAAATTTAGAGTTAATCAGACGAAAGCCCCCCTCCTAACTTTTCAAACACATGACTGGAAGTGCCATAATCGATTAAATAAATAACTTTCTTACTTTAAATGGAACCTTATATTTTTCTCAACGCTCTTGGATTCTCTGCATGATTTGCTACATAATTCACCTAGTTTATGTTTATCTGGTTGCTATGGTTACGGAGATACAACAACTTTTATGAAAAATCGTCAACTTGCAAGGGTTTATTAGGAAAATCATAACTTTGAACGGCTTACGACAAGAAAATAAAAAGACCGTCCGACAATAGTCAATGAATTACCCTTTCAAATGAATGGTCTCAAATTGATGTTACTTCATTGAAGACCCCGTAATAAATTTGTAAACGTGACTAAATTTAAATAGCGATGTCATTTTTTTTTAATGGAACCCTCTAATTTTCTCTACAGGAGTCGATAGAGACTTGAATTTGTAAGATTTTTTTCTCTAATTATGCATATGACTATCATCAACCGTTTTCGCGCAAAACATGTTTTTATGTAAAATTATGGATTTATTCAGTTTATTATTACAAGTAGCTGGGCGTTGCTGTGAAATGGTACACTTTTTGAGGTTCAAAGTAATGCCTAAATTTAAAGCTAATCTCCTTTCTAATATATTGTCGTCAAATATGGAAGTTGTACGCGATAATTAGTAAGCTTGTCCGTATTTTTTTTTTCGAGTAAGTCTGTTACTATTTACAAAATGTGCAGCCAATGTCAAGTACCTTTGAAAATAAAAGAGTAAAAGCTGTCATCGTTGAGTGTTTAACTGCCAAAGCACGTCAAAACTTAGTTCGGTGGCATTATTTGTTTTATAAAACGTATTAATCATGAATCGTTATTCAAATGAAGTGATGTTCGAATCGTTTGTGATTCACGGAAATTAGCAGAAAATTATTCAACGTACTTGTCGCGCATTTAACGTAAAATATCCAGAAAAAAATTGAAAAAGAAGTTTATAGACTTTGGTAATATTGCGCCCCCAAGACTTAGAACAAGAACAGTGACTAGAATTGAAGTTAATCAAAGACATGTGTTGCGATATTTTGACGCTTACCCACGTTCGAATTTTTGTCAGTCCTATAGCAACGCGACGTCACGCCCAGCTACTAGTAATAATAAATTGAATGAACCCATATAATTTTACATAAAAATATTTTGTACGCAATAACGGTTGATGGTAGGCAATATGCATGATTAGAGAAAAAATGTTACAAATTCAAGTCTATATCGACTCCTGTAGAGAAAATTGCAGGGTTCCATTAAGAAAAATAACACCGCTATTTAAATTTATTGCGGCGTAACATCATCTTGAGATCATGCATTTGAAAGAGCAATTCATTGACTATTGTCGGGTGGTTTTTTTATTTTCTTGTCGTAAGCCGTACAAAGTTATGATTTTCCTAATAAACCATTTGTTAGGCGACATTTTTTCATAAAAGCTGTTATATCTCCGTAACCATAGCAACCAGATAAACATTAACTAGGAGAATTATGTAGCAAATCATGCAGAGAATCCAACAGCGCTGAGAAAAATATATGGTTCCATTTAAAATAAGGAAGTTGATGGCTACTTCCGGTACGACTGTGTATTGGGGCCGTGTGCCAAATTTCAAGTATCTAACTTTTAAGGTATCCAAACGCGTCTAATAGGCCGGTTAAAAACATCACCTGGTGTATATAATAATTTTGATACTCACGGCTTTGCGCCAAAGACTAAATGTTCGCTTCCAGCAAGCTGAATTGATGTCAAGATGTTACAGAGTATGATGGATGGCTATTATAGGTAGTTTTTAACGATCTAGGAAAGTTTACCGCAAACAGTTTACCGAAGCAATTAACCGAAAGGTTAATTTACCGAAACAACAATTGGTCGAATTACAATTGACCGAAAAACATTTTACCTAAACACAGTTTATCGAAAGGAATATTAACCAAAAATATATTATAATGCTATGAGGTACGTGCAGATTATGTATCTAATGATACACTATTATATACAAACGAACTTTTCCTTCACACTTTACCAAGGCTTAGGACTTGCAGCTCAAATTGCTGGCGTGTTTAAAAAGTCGGAAACGAATTCCTTTGTCATTGTTTTGTATTTTCTCGTGTTTTAATTTTTTTTGTGTTTTTCTTTCTTTATGCTACCACTATATACAAAAGTTTAAATCTTGATTTGAAACTATTAACTTAAATTATGGGTTATAGGTACCACGTAAGAAGTCGGACACATTTTCAATATTATAATTTTTAACAAGATGTTTTATTCGCTGTGCCCAGTCTCTGTATTTCTTGCGGGCAGGTGTACCTTCCACGCCTGCTACATATTGTTCCACTTGGACCTCATACAAGCTGTGCTCTCTCTGAATGGCCTCTATAAATTTCCAAATATTAGGATGGTCAGAGGAAATTGGTAGCTCAAATCCTCGGTGCCAACCTTCTATGGAGTTATTTGTTTTAGGCAAACCGGTGTGTACTCCTTCGAAACAGTTCCACATGTCACGAGGAAAACGGGGTGCACGACGCCGCTGTCCTCTTTGTCCTATCCAAGTGTCCTCAAAGTAATCAACAACTGCTTGTGCTTCTGGGGGTAACACGTCTTCGTCCAACAGAGTTTCAAATGTACTGATAACTTCTCCTCTAGGTACAAATGCTACTGCAGCTAATATACGTAGTTTCAATGCAAAGTCAACATCTGTTTCGTACCGCTGTTTAAGACCTTCTGATTGAATTTTTCGCAATATGCTTTGCGAGAAATGGAAAAAACGTCCTCGATGTCTGGTTTGCGGAAATTCTTCATTAAGGATGCCACTTTCAAAATCTGTAAGAATTGTTGACGGTGAGGTTCCTGGAAGAAGTTGCTTTACTGTCTGAAAAATCGAACGTACGTTTATCTGGTTTTATCAGGTAGCAAGGCGTATGTCAAAGCAATAGCGGCATTGTGTTTGTACTCCATGAAGTGTATATAATTGGTAGAACAGGTGTGATGCAGTTTTGAAGGTACCGTCACCGTACCACTGGTCACTCAGAGCCAGACGTCGAAGATTTCTTCTAGTGGAAATAATTAGTAGCCCGTCTTCGGTGGGCTCTGAATCGAACATAAAAAAATCTTCTCCATTTTTTGTTTTGTTATAATCTTCTGGCAACACAATAGCACTGCGACTAATATGCAGTGCTGGCACAGCTTGGTTTCTAGTTCGTACATTACGTATGGTTCTTTTGATGCTGCTCACCTTTGGAAGCCTAACTGCTGCAGCTTAACAACAGTAGCGTTAGATACAATGTAATGTGGTGCATCTTGAGTGTGCTTAGCGTTATCTCGTATGATGTTCATTACCTTGCTTTCTTCTACATGTGCTGCATCAGCGACGTGATTATGCGTTCCACTATTTTTAAGAATAGTGTCATCCTCCGTTATGATACGTACATTGCATTTTACCTTTCGATAATTTTCACATATCCAATATGTTTTTGATTCTACTTGCTTATCTTTATAGAATAAGTAACCGCCAACCAATAGTTTGCACTTGCCCTTTACACTCGTTATGTACTCGAGCGTCATCACGATGTTAAGTGTTGCACAACTGAACGACTATAAGTAAATTCAGCTTAATTTATCAAGGAAATGAATTAACACTATTTAATACTTCGGGACAAGCCAAGGGGGTAGAAAATACAATATTTGGATTGGTGGCACGTTACAGCTACAGGTACACGTACCAACTCCACAGGATTCTCTATTACCAGTAAATATGATAAATCTAAAGAACAATAAAATTATCTTTTCTAAGGATTAGTATTTAAATTAACATATCGTCTGTAAATATTGTAATGTACCTGACTGTATTCGTATGAATTTCAAGTCATTAGAACAGGTACAAATATTTTGGGTATTTATGTAAAAGCTGTTTCTTTTATTATAACTTGTATTGTTACCCCATCCTGTCTAGTTTTTAAGCAGAATTTAGAAACTTTCGTTAGAGCAACACGTAATTATCATGATCCAATAAAATCAATAATAAAAACAACAGTTATTTCATTCTGGTGTGAAGACCCATTACAATATTGAATAAAGCACATAACAAATGTCTAAATCTAAAAGGTCTGGTTTCGTGGAAATCTCCTACTAAAATAATAATTTCTTGATAATGTTAGAATGGTACTTACTAATGAAATGAAATGGGGATATTTGTAATGTAGGGATTTTAAAAGCTCATTAACAATAATGACATCCTTTTAATATAGCAAAAATATTGTTATTAACTATTGATAGTAGTGATGCCATTAATGTAATGATCGTATCAGCAAACTATTAGAAAGCTGCTTTCATTTATTACTCATACACAATAATTATGCATCCCTTGCAAGAATGAACATTGATATTTTTAAATATTAACTCTATCTGCAGAATATCCGAACGCATTATGATAGAGGTAATATAAAATATGTAAAAGATCATTCAACGCAGGGAAGGACCACCATAAAAAAAAGTATACTGTGATGTAAAATTAGAATGAAAAACTGTACGATGCTAAGATAAGCTCATGTTTTTAAAGGGAATCGCTTACAATTTAAATTTAAATTAATGTAATAAGGGTTTTAAGTAGGCATGTATTATTTGAACGCAATGAAAAGTATTATTAAAGCTCATTCTTTCCATATTATTTCATTTTATTTAAAGCAGCCTCGGAATTTTTTCGGCGGGGAAATGACCCTGAACCATAATTTTCGGTTAACTTCTCTTTCGGTAAAAATGTTTTTTGGTCTATTGTAATTCGACCAATTGTTGTTTCGGTAATTGACCTTTCGGTTAATTGTCTTTCGGTAAACTGTTTTCGGTAAACTTTCCGGGACCGGTTTTTAAAACTGATTCATTATTATTGGACAGTTTTTGAAATTATACTCGCAATGATTCACCGTGAGCTTTAAAGAATGAGGCTTTAAATATAAGATCATTTTTTTAGTTTTGGTAATGTTCACTTCTAATTGATAGACTTGTTAAATAGACTTCCAGTAAATAATATTGTTTCTTCTACATTTTCTGCCTAGTAGTATGGCATCATCTACATACAATAAACAGTTTTCATTAGATACATAGAAGGGCATATCTTCGATATAAATCCAAATAACAGTAGTTCAAGAATGTTACCTTGAGGCACACCATTAAATAACGATATTTTACTAGAAGCATTGTTCCATCTGACGGTTTGATAGCGGTTATGTAGATAAGATTTTATTAATGATAAACTTACTGCATCAAAGTTATATACTTGTTCGAGTATAATAATTGTAAACATGAAGCAATTGTTAACACTAACGAAATAGCCAATAGTTGTAATTTATTTTTCACGGCATTAAAATTCTTAGCTTTTTGTTTTTTTTTACCGGTGTATTTTTATGCTTATATTTTACATAAATTTGTACGTTTCGATACAAATTACAGTTATCGTCCTCAGTAGTGGTAATTCTTTAACAATTGTTTAACATGTTAGCATGAAATATGAAAACGCAAACATAAGCCTGCTATTAATATAACAGTTTGATAAACGTATAAAGCTAACTAAAGAATCTAATTTTAGTAAAGAATCACTAGATCCTAAATAAAATTAAATGTTCTTAAACTGCCTTGAAGATGACAAATCAGAACACGGACGAAGGCTAACAGTGAAAAACGTCATAATTAAAAAACAAATTTAACAGAACTTAATCAAGTTATGATGTATGTGTAAAGTAGTGAAAAACTTTATTTTCAAATTGATAAAAGCATTCACAAATAGAAACTAGATACATATATCAATTACAAACCTAGTCAAATCTAACAAAGAAATAGTTTTTTGTTAATACCTAGTTGTAATTGTCATATTACAGTGAAAACACAATATAGTACGTTAATATGAGTTTTAATATTAATCTTAATTTTAATTTCAACTATATATGTTAAATTATTATAGTGCTGTGGTAACTTAACATATAAATGGTAAACCATTAATTTATAGTACGTCAATATGAGTTTTAAATATTAATCTTAATTTTAATTTCAACTATATATGTTAAATTATTATAGTTCTGTGGTAACTTAACATATAAATGGTAAAGCATTAACTTCAAGGAAAAACTACAGCAAAAAACCTAGACATGCAAAAAGCTAAAATTAAAATTAAGACGTATCATTGTGCCTTTTTATAATTATAAGATGCCAAAACCTATTTAAACGGATACCTTCTTCTTCCCTGGTTATTAAGATGTTTACATATCACAATTACGAATAAAGTAATTGATAAAATAGGAAAAACAGTTTTGAAAATAATATCTGTAGAAGTGGACACTTGCGCCGTCATTTTTTGTGACGTCAGTTGACCTTAGCAATTCCCAAGGCCACCCCGTAGGGGTAATATTGTGATTGATCTCGGATTTGACCTTGGGTTTGGAATTGCAGTTGACCTCGGGTCTGGCCTTGGAGTTGTCCTTGAGCCGAAAAAAATCGAGTTCAGGATACTCTTCTGATACTAATTTGTAAAACGTATTAAAACACACTTACAAAGCCAATCAATCGATAATAACATTAATGGTAATACTTACGTAATATGTATGAAATAACCAGTTTCAATTTTGTCACCGAAATTGGATGTTTTTAATAGGATATAAGATTAACGTGCATCGAGTTGAGAAGAACAAGTTTTCTTAACTGTATTGCTTTATAGTCCGAGGAGCGCATACAAAGCTATTGTTTCCTAGTTGATATTGATGTGGCATTTATTGTGAATTTCTAGGTTTAAAGTAGGATTATGTTCAATTTGCTACAGTAAATGGTGCTTAATTTGATAGATCTTCGTTAGCACATTCCAAAAGTTACGTTGATGTGGGTAGCACACTACTCAAATGAAAGCTATTGGCAACGTAAATTTGAAGGGACCTAACTTCACGAAGACCTTCCAGCCTTACCGAAAATTGACCGGATCTACCTTCATCGATATATCTTCCTTAGTACTAAAAAAAGTTATTGTGTCAGCAAATCTTTAATTTAAAAATAATAACGAACATTTCGTATATGGCGGAGCGAATTTTGCCGTTTTATTAAATTTTTTACAAACTTAGAGCGAAAAGAGGTAAAATAGTTGAAAATGTTAAATGTTAAACTTCATAACAAAGTGCCGATATTAACCTTTAATTTAACAACTAAAAACTTATCTTTTGACTCTGTAATCGCCTGTTTTTATTAATTTTTTTAATTTCAAGGCGGTTTAATAATTAACCTATTAAAGATCTAGCTAATCTTTACTAAAATAAAATTAGATTCCGTAGTTGGCTTTTTTATATACGTTTCTTGACTATTGTAGTAGGCTTATATTTTTTAAAACTGTTATCGTTTACTAAAGACGATAACTGTAATACGAAACGTTAAAATTTGTAGAAAGTTAAAGTGCATACCCAAAAGATAAGTGTTTTAATTATGACAATCTTGAAAGTTTGTATTTTCATATTTTAATATAACAATCAATGACAAAGCTAACTATCTGAGACGCACTGCGTATTCTGTTTACACCTCTGTTTGAGCCAAAAATTAACTATGAAAATACGATTATCACTCATAATTAACATGCTTTATTTATATAATTTTACAATTATAGTTATCTTCTTCAGCAAATGATAAGTTTTTGAAAATGTAGTATTCAAGATGCTAAATACGATAGTTTAAAAAATAAGTGTGCATTATTTGCAAAGAGAAAATATTTCTGATATCTTATATAAAGTTACCATATAAGTAAAAAAGGGAAAGCAAGTTAATTAGTTAAGGTACTTGGTTTTGCATGAAATTGTATAGTTTTTATTAATTTTTTCCAAATTTTAACGTTTCAATAACGATTACAGTTATCTACTTTAGTAAATGATAAATAGTATTAAAACGTCTTGAAAATGACAAATCAGAACACTTTCTTGCGGACGAAAGCTAACAATCAAAAACAAATTAACAAAAGTTGTGAACAACTTTAATTAAAGTCGCAAACGTACCAAACTAAAAACTTAATATGGAATATCTAGTTAGATCATAAATAATTTTCCGATTATATTTAAGGACTGTAATCGTTATTATACATTCTGTCAAGAAAGTACCGGCTATCGGTCATTTAAAAAACTCGCTTAAAGGGATTGTCGAAATTCTGCTTGTTGCTAAATTGGCACAACTGTCTTCTATACTCACGCGGAGTTGAGCGTCATCTGTCATTTAGTTTGTTTATAGTGCTCCATTTTGTCAGTTCATCTCAAGTGTTATATACGGATTACGGTGAACGGACTTTACCAAAATCACGTGCGCATGAGTGGTACAGTGCATTCAAAAGTGGTCGAGTCATCTGGTCGGTCATCAACGTCTTCAACTGAACTTAACATCGCTAAAGTGAAGGAAATGGTGATTGAAATTTCTGTGTCTCGCGAATTAATTTGTCCTATTTTAAACGATTGCTTGGGCATGAAACGCGTTGCCACTCGATTAGTATCAAAAGACCTGAATTTTCTGCAAAAACTCAATCGCGTAAAGGTCGCTGAAGGCCTGCTAAAACGAGTCAATTCCGACCCCACATTCATATAACGTATTGTAACTAGTAATGAGACATGGTTTTACGAGTTTGACATGCAAACCTGTCAAGCTTGGGAATGGTGCCTTCCAAAAGTGAAAGTTGATGTTGACAGTTTTTTTCGATTATAGCGGTGTTGTGCACTCGGAATTCTTGCCAGAAGAATAATCTCTTAATTTGCACCACGATAACACACCATCTCATAAGGCTACCATTCCGATCGAATTTCTGGCCAAAAACTTAACAAATCTTAGCGAACAACCACCGTATTCCCCTGATATGGCTCCGGCTGACTAATTTCTCTTTCCAAAACTCAAACTACCATTTCGAGGCACCCGTTTTCAATCGATAGAAGACATAAAAGAGAATTCGCGGTGAGAACTGAAAATGCGTTTCAGACAAAAACATGTTGTTTAAATTTAACGTATTTTAAAATTAAATAGGTAATCCTGATAATAATAGATAAAAACTAAACTATGAATGTACAATGAACATAACAAAAAAGAAGCATTATAACACATACGCAAAGGGTTCAACATCGACCTCTAAAGATAGGTTTATCCGTCTCCGTAAATTTTGTCTTAAAATGTCTCGTCTTCGTATTTTGGTCCTTAACGTCGTAATTATTGTTCTTTGTAAATCATGCATATCATCGGGTACAGTTTTGTAAATATAATTTTTTATAGTTCCCTATAAATGGTAGTCTAAGGGAGAAAGGTCCGGTGACCGCGCCGGCCAACGTATGTCTCCATTATTACAAACTAACTACGGGGGAATAATTGCGATAAATAATCAGTTACCCTTCTAGCGTTATGTGGCGGAGCACCGTCTTGCTGGACCCAGGTGTTATTCAAGCGGTTGAGGCAAATACGATAATAGTATCAATGTAATCCGTGAGATATGTCCTTAAAAAATGCAAGTTAAAGTGCCTTCATAAATGTATGGACCAATGATTGTGTTGTCAAATAAACCGACCCATAAATTTAGACCGAATCGTATTTGTGGTCGACGTCGTTGATGTTTATGTGGATTTTCAATGGACCAGGCGTGTTCGTTATGACGATTAAACATACCTCAGTTTGTAAACTTACACTCGTCAGTAAATATGATGTAAGAAACAAATTTGGATTTTGTTCTAACTGATCCAATTCCTACAAAACAGTACTCGCCGTTCACGATCTCCAGGATGCGGTACTTTAGTGACATGAATTTGGAATGGGCGGTACTTATTTTTTTTAGTACTCTCCTTACTAGCTGTCGCGGTTTATTCATATTTGTTGCGATGGCCCGTGTGGAAGTAGAAGGTTTATCTTGAATCTATTGGAAAATTATTTATAGTTTTCTTAATGATTTTTATAAACTTACGTATTTCCCGTAAAATTTCATCCTCATTTTCATTCCTGGGTGTAGTAACAGATTTTCTTGGCTGACAAAACGAACCAAACTCTCCCAAATTTCGATGTAGCCATCAAAAATGGTTTTGAGCCGCTTGTTGGATACCGCTCTAGGTATGTTTGTGCAGTAATATGGGTATTTTGATTCGAAGCGTAATACATTTCTAACATATCTAGTTTTTCTTCATTCTAAACGGCATTTTATCGAGAAATTTGTAATAAATTGATGAAAAAGCAACAACTACTGAAATTTAAGCGAACTGTCAGTGTTGTGTTTATATGAAACAAAAGAGTGCATTTTCTTTCCAAAGCACTCTTCTTCTTTCAATTATGTTGATTATACATTCATAGTTTAGTTTTTATCTATTATTATTAGGATTAACTATTTAATTTTACATTCTTTAAATTTAATGAAAATGTTTTTGTCTGAAATTGTGTTTGTTAGAAAATAGTTTTGAGCAGGTTGTAGATTTCTTTTTTCCATGAAACATAATAAATTTAATCAAAATGTGTTTTTTAAACAAAAGAATGTATGTTCTTTCCAATGCACTCTTCGCAAAAACGTTTTTTTTTCCATATTTTGAGGGAATCTTTAAGTTCAATCATACCATATAATATATCATTGTAATCATCAAAAAGAAGTTCATTCAAAAATGCAAAAATCCAATATGGTTGCCATAAGAAATAATAACGTGAACTACTATAACTTCTAGAGTACCTTGAAATTTTCGATAACATATTTGGATTTTTCGTGAAAGAGTGCCTTAATAATATCTCTTGAAATAACTTAGATCCCCATGTTGGAACTTGAAAAACGGGCACCCTGTATATGTTAAATTAATGCAATGCTGTGATAACTTATGCATTTACTTCGAGGTCTAGAAAAAATACAGCAAAAAAATGCATGCCATTTTACCTTTTTGATTTTCAAGACGATAAGACAAGACCTGTTTAGTTATTAGGGTGTTTATATATTTCAATAGCAAACAACAACTTGGTGGTGGTTGTAGTGTTTAGTCCAGTAGAAATTAATTTTTCGTGGAAAAGTTTAAAATATTAGCTCTACAAAATGCACATACAAATTTGTAGATATGGAGAAGACGCTCTAAATGAGTTTTTAAATTTTATAAATTTTTTTATGTAACTACCTCTTTCTCAACGCGTGTCAAAACAACATGTATCATTATCAATATCATATATAGGTAAAATAATAAGTAGTTATGGTAAAAATCATTATGGTAAAAAAGGAAACTTGATGCGAGATTTTTACTTTCTTGCTAAACAAGAAAGTATTGCGGTCGAAAAAAATCGAAAAAAATAAGTTGCGTTATTTTGATGTTTTACAACTCCCTGAATCCGAAAAAAAAATTTTAGAGAATTTTTCAAAATGTCTGTGTGTGTCTGTGGTCACTCACCAGCCGAAACTATACGGACGATTTGGAACGAAGGCCTACGAGACAATTATATCTACAAAACAAGCAATAGGTATACAGGGGGTGAAAATAAGGGTATTATTTTGGGGGCAAGTTTTCAAATTTTAACGTAGAAGATTGAAGTTCAGGTCATCAATAACTCACATGAAATGCAATTTTTTGCAATTTTTTAAACCTTTCAAAATTGAATATGGGCGCAGTTGCAGTCACATATACATTTTTTTTGTAGAAATATATTTCCGATAGCGTTCCAGATATAAGACAATTGGAAATAGATATGCGTAGTTAAATAAAGGGTCTTTAAAGAGATTTCTTTAAGTAATGAGTTATGGTATAAATATGCCTACATTTAAGGGGTCAAACTTAAGCAATTATTCGAAATTGTCTCCAAGCATTTTTTTTGTTTTTTTATATTTTCTAGGCAACCAGCCACTCCTATGAATGCAACTAATCTGCTTCTTCTAATGCTACTGGTATCGGAGATAGGAATTTTCAAATATTTAATATTGATATAGTATTTTTATTTTATATTAAATTATTTTTGTTTATAACTTTCTAAGTATTTTGGTTACAGACTTACAATTTTGGAAATATACTTTGTTCATGTGCGCTAATGAAATGATATCATCCTGCTGAAAACACTACTTCCAGTTTTTCCGGAAATTGAAAACATTCCTCGTATTGCTGGTATAACATACACATACTCTTACTTTATTTGAAAGGGAGCGAAATTTGCTTTAAAATGATATGAAACAGTCCGCAGTTATCTTGAAAGATAAGCGAGATATCTATTTTAACTTTCAACCTACATATACATATGTAGGTATAGAAGATTGTGCAATCGACTTTTTTTTACTATAGCTAAATCAACGTATTAGCTCATTTTATAACTTTTGGCCAAGTTTCGTCAAGATCGGCCATGATGTGTAGATGTTTCCGAGAGGGGGGTTTATTAGAGTCAGTTTTTGGTTTTTATTAAATATCTCTAAAACAGCTGAATATTTCAAAGGTATAAAAATACCCCATATATTTTTTAGTATTTTGCAAGATAGTCCTATAATACACTAGCATTCACCTAGTTTTATTGGCCATTTATTATTTTCTTGGCATTACATGTTTGCTTTTGACTGGATTAGACCTATAGTGTAAATCTACAACATGTATTTTAAATTGTGTTGATGTCTCCATTCTATCTGCACTAAGTGTCACCAAACATAGCTTATGTGTTCCTTACATAAAACATTTCAATTCATGCAATTGATTTTAAGCCAATAATTCAATTAGCTCCATATATTGGGGTGCAAACATCGATAACTATAGTTACTTTTTGTATAAGGCATTTGCTTGTTGTAATTGCACAGAAAAAGCGTTTAACGAAAAATCTCTAAAAGAACATTTATTTATAGACCCAGAAAATGCATATTACATCACGCTTTTGGTTAGGAATTTTACAGGGCAGAACACGACAGTTTGAAAAATAAGTGTGCATCATTCCAAAGAGAAAATATTTCTTATATAAAGGTACCATGTGTAGTAAAAAAATAAAACCAAATTAGTTAGTTGTTAAGATAATTGATTTTTGGCATGAAATACTGTATTTTTATAATTTTTTTTACTAAATTTAAACGCTTCAATAACAATTACAGTTATCTTATTTAGTAAATATTAACTTTTTTGAAATTATATAAGATGTATTCATAAAAATATAATTTTATTTTAGTAAACATAAACTAGATCTTTGATATAATAAATATTACTAAACCGCCTTGAAAATGGCAAATCAGAACACCATCTTTCGGACTCAGGTCAACAATGAAAAACGTCAAAAACAAAGTTAACAAAATTTAATCAAATTATAATTTAAGTCCTACGTTGTGAAAAAGTCTAATTTTAAAGTGGTAAAAGTTTCCATAACTAAAAACTTAATATATCAATTAAATTACAACAAATCAAGAAAACAAAATGTTTCGTTAATATTTAAAGGACTGTGATCGAAATATAGAATTAAAACATAATGCGTATGTTTAATCTCATCTTAATTTTAACTATATATTTTAAATCAATGCAATGCTGTGATAACGTAACATACTTAATTGGCAAAGCACTTCCTTCGTGGTCTTGGAGAAACAGCAAAAGATCTAGACATACAAACAGTTAAAAGTAAGACACACCATTTTGACTTTTTTTAACTACAAGATGCCAAAACCTATTTAATATGAGATTTTCTTCTTGCATGTTATTAGAATGTTTATATATTTCAATAGCTTCTTACTGTAGACGAACAAAATAATGAGTTTTACCTGGATAAATTTTCCATCAAATTTAATGTTATGATTGAAAATATTTAAGGCTTGCGTCTCTAGGTTGACTCAATGTACTTCTCATATGTATGTATGTTCTTTACGTCTAGTATCAAAGCTACGTTTTATGGTTCCAGTGTATAATTTTCTACAACAAGAAGATAATTTAATGGATTTAAAGGTGATCTTAAATATTCTTTAACCTTTCGTGTAGGTTTAAAAATAGCCCTAATTCCATTCTTAATTAATATTTCTTCATTTTTATCTGTAACGTAAGTTATGAAAGCTTTACCGACATTAAGTGGTAATAGTTTTTTGCGGGTAACAAGTTTAATTATATTATTACTTTCTTTAATGGAATAACCATTAGCTTGCAGTCGAGCTTGCAGTCATGTTTTTAAATGATCAAATTCATCTTCTAAAATCGCAGATTTGTTTAGTTTGATCCACTAGAGCTTTGATTACACTAATTTTTTGACGTAGATGATGATTGGACAGTTTATGAAGATATTCTTCTGCGTGTCAGTTTCCGGTAAACTCTAAAAGACAAAGATGAATTGTTCGTTTCAGAAATTAATATATCTAAAAATGGTAAACTTTCATTAGTTTCTTTTTCCATAATAAATTGAATGCTTGATGAGTACCATTTGTGGAATTGTATTTGCAACATTGATGCTATTCAATATGGAATTTCACCAAGTAAGGTAATATATTATATTATATATATATATATATATATATATATATATATATATATATATAGTTGATTGACACTTACTTGTTGCCAGTTATTATGGAAATAGCTACTACACTCACCAACCACCGCTACCTACTAAACTGTCTAAACCACGCCCCTTTTCTGCAATCTTAGATTTCCGCTACCATCAGCCGTTTTAAATTTTTAATCCCCTCATTAATTGGTCTTGAATTTTACTTTCTAAGCCACGCCTCTTTTTCTCCATGTATTAACCTAAACCTTACCCATGATTGCAGGCCAACATCACGTGCTTGACGCAGATAATGTAGTTTGTCTGCACGTGACCTTTTCTGATGTCGTACTTGGTCTTTTTATGGTCCAGATGCTGTAGCTACACAATCTCTTGAATCACATCTTTTCCCTTATCACCGTATTCTTTCACTTTCATCCTCCTCCTCTACTTTTCTAAGCTCTGCTTCTGATTCTGCACCTACCACTTGCTTGGTCTCATACCCTTTCCACGCGTTTTAGGCCAGATGCTGATAGTTTTGTGAGTTGATTTATCAGAAGAATGTAGGCATTTTACTATGCCCACAGGTAAAATCATTGTCAAGGACACTAATAATTACGAAATAACTTTAGTACAAAATTGGAAAGCACGCTGTTTGGTAATGTAAAAGTAGCATTTCTTAATGAATTTGTAGTAAAATTGTGATTGTTTATCAGAAATTTGTTTACAAAAATCCGGCAGCTGGTTCGTTTATATTTTGTTAAGGAACATTAAGGTAGTATTAAACCCAAATTTTTCTCCTTCACGCCACATTACTTCATCCGACATTTAATAATCGGCACTTTTTCAGTGTTTGGCTTATAATTCGTTTCCAATGCATCTTTTGAATAACATTGTAATGATCTAATTTTACGTGATCGGTTATATGTATTTTGTACGATCAACAGTTACGGAGCTATGAATCAGAGAAAAGGGTGCAAAATCACGTGTTCTGGCATCTTTCCATCACAATAATTCAAAGAAGAGTTCATTTTTGCTAAAAGTTGAAATTGAGATAGTCGTAGAGGTTTTAATTGTCGGTAAAATCAAACTCTTAAAAACACTGAAATCGAAGATTGAACAATGACTTCTTGAACCCAAACTGTGACTTCACACCTCCGTAACTGTGGATCGTATTAGAAAACTAGTGTAACCGATTTTATAAGAAAATCTGCTCTTTACAATTTGGCCATTACAATCGCATTGCGAATGTGTTATAAGTCAAAAATTGAATAGTGCCGATTTGTGATGAATGGCGGATAAAGCAATAGGGTGTGAATAACAAAAAGCTTGAATTTATTACTAAAAAATGGTGGTGTAACTTTTATTAAAATTACGCTTTAAGGTATTATTTGAAATGTTAATTTATTTTAACATTATTAACCTAATTAATTGTTTGAACTTAAATAGCAACTGTCGCGTGCTTATTCTTGGGATATCTTGTAGGTTTAGGCAATACATAAGAGATAGTTCGATAGTGTTTCTATGTTGTTTTATAAGTATGGAGCGTTTAATCTCATTGAGGTCAAGTAGGTATGAAATTACTACATGATGGCATATTTTTGTACATTGTGATCTGAAAGACAAACATTTGACAAGCTTGCGACTTCAATTGGAGAGCAATCTAAATAGGAAGTAAAATTGTATGTCCCGAGGTAACACGATATTTGAGGGTAGGGCAAAATACTAGTGATGGGTAACACTAATAACCTTTAATATTTCCTTTGGTGACTACATCTCGGCCCATAAATACAAATACAGGTAAAACCAATTACTACGAGGGTAAGGTGAATAGTTCTCGGCTTGACACAGAGATGGCGCTCCTCAGGAAAAATTTATGTGTCAACTTGTTTTCTCAAGTAGTTCGTTTACACGAATTTTTATAGTAGACGTCTTGCGTGTTTTTCGTTAAAATGGATAAACTTGAATATCGTGCGGTCATAAAATTCTTCGTTTTGGATGGATTAACCCTAAGGAAATTCATCGAAGTTGACAAAAGTTTACGGGGACTCTGCTCTTTCCATGTCAACCATTAAAAAGTGGGCAACTGAATTTAAACGTGGTCGCACAGATGACCCACGTGAAGAACTCCCAAAATCCGCAACCACACCAGAAACCGCTGAAAAAGTGCATGATATCGTGTTGGACCATGGGCGAGTAAAGGTGAATGAGATAGCTGAGGCTGTGGGGATATCGGAAGAAAGGGTGTGAAACATCTTGCACAAAGAATCAGGAAAGCGAAAGCTCTTCGCAAGATGGGTGTCGCATTTGCTGAATGCCGTAGAAGTAATAAATATTTGATTGTGAAGCAAGTATATGTTCCATGTCCAACTAGTATAGTGTAATTATGTACCTATTTAAGTGAATTATTTAGTACGATATTTATTTGAAAAATCTGGAACACTGGCATTATGGCAGGACCTGTAACAAACAAAATACACCCACGTAACACACAAAAACAAAAAACACGAACGCGTTTCAATAGCCAAGCTATCATCATCAGCGGTCGACTCATGATGATAGCGTATCAGTTGAAACGTGTTTAGTGTTTTTTATTTTTGTGTGGTACGTGGGTGTACTGTGTTTGTTAAGATATTTATTTTTAAATGATATTTTTTATACCTTTGGTATATTTATTTTATTTTAAAGTTATGTTATATTAATGTATGCATAAATAATGGAATAAAATGTTGTCTTGTTCAAAATTTTACAATAATTGGCAATTTAAATAAAAATTGTCGTGTAAAAAGTGTCCGGGTCACCTGCGCGTTTTTTCGCCAGACAGAGTGACATAAGCTGTTTCCGTCATTGTGTAGTGTGTGTCAAGATGAGCACGCGTTAAGCGTTTATGAGAAACCATTTAAGATACATATCTGAAATTATGGTCAATGTCGTTTTCAGGGGTTGTGCACTAACCGAAAATATTGTCATATTCAGCAACTTTCGGTGATACCTGTTCAGTTTATAGGATCGTTACCTTAATGCATCGAATTGATCTGTACGTTGGTCGACGAAAACGTTGGCTAAATCACACTTATGGATATGATGGCGCAAGGATATTAAGTTCGTTTACAACTATATGAAAATTTACATTAACTGCTCCCCAGCAAGAAATAAAACTACATATAGGACGCAAGTTGAAGGCACTACCTGCTATGTACGTTTCAATTTTGCCACGTTGCAGCTAATATAATGTAATAAGCTCATTGGAACAATACACTAAACTTTTAAACTTTTGCGCCGGTCTCCCAGATGCATACGCTAAAACGGGTATTAGAATGGTCCATGTAAATACAATAACTAATAACCTGCCACCTCAAAATGAGTACCGGGACAACCTTTTGTTACATAATTGACTGTAGAGTACATAATTGTACGAAGATTACAAAAAACTATAAATCAACTACTGTTGAGAATACAGAAAGTTTAATAATCAGTAATGATTATTATAACAATAATTATTGGACGTTGTTGATAATGTTTTAAAATTAAAATCGGTGACACGTTTAATAAATCAAATGGTATAAATGATTTTAAAAAATATTTTCTCCTTTTTAGTTAAAATTTGAGATTAGTGACAGAACGAATTGTAGATACTAATTAGAAGATGTCGATTATGTTTTAAAATTGAAATCGGTGGCACGTTGAAGAATCCAACATTATAAATTCTTTTAAAAAATAATTTATTCTTTTAGTTACAGTTTGAGATGTGACGAAACGCTGTTCGCGAGTGGCGCCAGTTAAAGACCAATTTTGGATAATGATTAGAACAGGTTTATATATCAAAATTAAAATCGGCAGCACATTTAATAAGGAATCCAATAATATTAATAGTTCCAAAAAATAATTTGCCGTTTTTAGTTCCGATCATCGTGGGTAATTGAAAACAGGGGTAATTGAAAACAGCACAAGGTAAACACATTGGATTATGCCGCCATCTTAGTTTATTTGTCGGTAGTTTGTGCATTTGTTTACAAGCTATGTGAGCCTGCCTTTTGAACAGTTCAAATTATAGTCGTATTTAAACGTGTTAATTGTGTTAGCACAGTGTCAATATTTAATAAATATCTTCTCAGTGCATTGGGTAAGTATAATGATTATTTTATTAATAGTTACTTATAGAATGAATGTTTTGGTTAAAATGTTATTTTTAAGGTTATTTATTAAAATAAGTAGTTGCGTCAGGAATTTCCCGTTACCCCTTTAATATTAAGTAAGGGGCAAATGGAAACACCTGTTGGGGGTGATGAAAACAAGATGAGGTAAATGGAAATTAGAAATGTTTTATGTTTTCACAGATCATTTTATTACAGGTTTTCCTCTTTAAATATGCCGAGAAAGTACGTGAGAAAGAGAGATCCACCGACATATTCGTAGGAAGACTTGGCAAACGCGGTGGCAGACGTTCGAAAATAAAGGAAATCATACAGCGAAACTAGTGCGTTCTATAATATTCCGCATTGTGTTATTTATAACAGAATTGGCGGTAGAAAAATACCGCTTGTAAGATGGGAGCTGGTGTGAACAATGCATTGCCAGTCAATGCAGAAAACCATATTGTTGATTGTTTAAAAGCTCGAGCAAACATCGGATATCCTCGCAATTTCGTAATCTTATAGGAGAGTATGTAAACTCCAAGCCCAAAAAAAAACTCTCTTCAAAAATAGCATCCTCGGAGAAGAATGGTATCGTGGATTTATGAAGCGACATCCTTCACTGTCCTTAAAAGAACCCGAATTTCTTCATAAACTAAGGAAAGATGCACGAAAGCCAGGCTTTACCAGGAACCCTTTATGGTGTTACAAAAATAGTTGAATGGAGGAGCCGCAATTGGTTTGTTAGTGGATTTATACCATATGTACAGAAAATTCGAGAGGAACACAACTGTATTCCTGTATTATGGTCACGGAAGTCATGTAAGCATTCGCATAATTGAAGGGGCAATATAACATAGGATTGACCTTATTAAGTTCCCTAGTCATCTGATTTATAAGTTACAAACACTTGACAGATGTGTTTTCAAACCAATAAAATACAAATGGGATCGCAAGTTGGTTGAATATGGAAAACATAGAATGGGAAAGGCACCGAGAAATTGACGACCTTCTAAGTGAAACTTTGCAGGAGGCTATGCTCTAACAAAATATTATAAGTGACTTTTAGAGAGTACGGGTGTGTATCGTGTAAATAGAGAAAAATTTCCTTAATCTGAATTTAACCCAGGAGAGCTCAAATTTAATGAAGAAAAAATACTCTCACGCCGAACACTTGCTGAAAATACACTGGTTAGGAATCAGTTAAATACTAGTGAAATTCTTAATGAATCAGCGATAAATAAAACGGAGCCATCGTTATCATATAAGAGTAGGGTACACCAAACATCTATAGCTAAATCTGCCACCACATCAGTTGCACATTTAAATATACGTATTATTTCTCCAACAAAAGAAGAACTGGATCGTATATTTAATATACAGTCAGAAAAAGTAAAGACAAATATTTACAGAAAGGCAGAAGAGAATACCATACTTAACGAAGAGGCATCCGCTGAGAAAAAAGTTATACCCCGTCTAAAAGAACTAGCCTATGGGGAAGTATTGACTGTTAACGAAGTTTTAAATAGAATTATGGAACAGGAGAATCTTCAAAATTACAAGGGAAAACAAAAAACAAGGAAATTAGGACAAAATGACGGGTTAGTGAAAACTTCAGTAACAACTAAGAATGATATTCATGTAAACACTATTTCAGAGAAACCGGGAAATATACCAAAGAAACGTAGAATATCTTCATCATCATCTTATACAAATGAAGCAGAAATCTCATATGCTGAGAGTGAGGACAGTCCATGATATGAAGAGATACAAGAATAACTAAAAGAACTAGACGCTGTAGAAATGCAACACCTACAGAAGGGTTGTCTTTGTTGAGTTTAAAGGTGGAAAAAGGTAAACAACAACATATGTGTGATCGAGGACACAAGAGTGGGAAGCAGGCGAATTTAAGGTTATAGCTCTTAAATGTATGGACAGTATTTACAAGCAATTTGCCATTAACGACACAGACGTCAATTTGCCAAATTTGAACAAATTATTGGCATAGTACCTGAATCAAACATTTTTATGAATTTTTATAATGTTGAAAATCTGTTTGTTAGACTGCATTTTGATAATAAATTTTGAAGTTATGTATATTTTTTATTTGCGGGTGAAGAGATACATGGACTTTTTAAACTCAAATTTTAGAATGTTAAAAATCTATTCTTTTACCCTGGTCTGATTTGCAGTATGTTTAATGCGAGAAAAGATCTTTGTTTCCTTTAACACCAATTTAAGTTTATTCTTTAAATTTCCTGGGGTAAATGGAAACTCATATGATCACTTTCATTAGGGGATTTTACTATGTAATTATCAAATGGAAATCGGGGACACGTTTACTTAAAAATTGAATGATATTAATACTTCACAAAATATTTTGTCCTTTTTACTTAAAATTTGAGATTTGTGATGCAACGCTTTTCACTGTTGGCACCAATTAAAGTCGAATTTTAAGTACTAATTAGAAAAGGTTGATTATGCTTTAAATTGAAATTGGTGGCACGTTTAATAAAGAATCTAATCATATTAATGCTTTAAAAAATTATTTGTCCTTTTTAGTTACAGTTTGAGACGACGGAACAGCTTTCGCGATTGGCGCCAATTAAAGGCGAATTTTAGATAATTCTTAGAAGTTAATTATGCTTTAAAATTAGAATCAGGCACACGTTAAATGAAAAATCCAATGATATAATGCTTTTAAAAAATAATTTATCCTTTTTAGTCACAGTTTGAGACGTGGCGGAACGCTTTTCGTGTTTGGCACCAATTAAAGGCGAATTTTAGATAATAATTAGAAGTTGATTACTTTAAAATTAAAATCGGGCACACGTTAAAGGTTAAATGAAAAATCCAATCGTATAATGCTTTCAAAAAATAATTTATCCTTTTTAGTTACAGTTTGAAACGTAACGGAACACTTTTCGCTATTGGCCCCAATTAAAGGCGAATTTTATTTTGAGACGTGACGGAACGCTTTTAGCGAGTGGTACCAGAAGTCGAATTTTAGGTAATGACAGGAAGTTGATTATGTTTTAAAATTGAAATCGAGGGCACGTTAAACGAAAAATCCACTGACATTAATGCTTCCAAAAAATAAATTAACCTTTTTAGTTACAGTTTGAGACGTGATTTCTCCACATTCTACCGCCCTTCCAGTTCGGATTCAAAAAAAGACCATTCGAAATGTCACCAGCGTCAGCGAATCAGTGAAATTATAGAAACGGGGTTTGAAAGGAAATACTATACTGCAACAATATTTTTAGACATTTCTCAAGCATTTGGCAAGGTGTGAGTCGAGAGCAATAAAACAAAACTCTTAGAAAATAATATTTCCACATACCTCCAAGCCATAATCTTCTCATTCCTAGAAAATAGAACATTCGCCATCAAAGTTAACTCGGTCATATCTGAAAAAAAGATCAAAGCAGGAGTGTCTCTAGCAATGTATGCGGACGATACGGCTATTCTAATGCAGAGTGAAGACTTGGAAGAAACCACAATTACAAAAAGGAACAGATAAAATCGTAAAACGGTGCACTTAATGGAACATTCAAATTAACTCCCTCAATCTCAATGCAATATTTTCACACTCAAAGATTTCCAAAACGAGATCATCCGGATAGCGGTAAGCGCACCATGGTATATCCGAAATACACAACTGCACTATGAGCTAGGAATCTCGCCAATACAAGATCACATTCACGCGAGTGCCAAAGCTTTCATAGACATTAATAAGTGCGACGGTGCAAAATATTACAAACTAGGCGAACCCAACATCCATGCGCGACTCAGGAGAAAATTAGCACACGATGTAATATTAACTGACGTGAACAATTAAACCAAATTCAACACATTTATTTACACGGAACGCTTTTCGCGATTGGCGTCGGTTAAAGGCGAATTTTAGATAACTATTAGAAGAGATTGATTATATTTAAAAACGAAATCGGCGGCTCGTTTATTGAAGAATCCAATGATATTAATGCTTCCAAAAAATAATTTGTCATTTTTAGTTAAATTTTAAGATTTGTGAAGGAACGCTTTTCGCGGGTGGCCACACTTACGGACAAATGTTAGATAATAATTAGATTACGTTTTAAACTTGAAATCGGAGTCACGTTTAATGGAAGAATCCAGTCATATAATTGTATATTACATATAAGTGTGGTAAGTAGTCTATTACGCACGAGTGTATTATTACGATCAGGAGCGAGCGAAACGAGCGAGTGTCTTAATTTACATGAGTGCGTAATAGGCATTACCACCTGAGTTGTGTACTATGCTTTTTATATTCCGATAGAGTATAAGAACAGTGACGTATGAGTTATACGCAACTACCACTCATTACGATTCTTATGACTTTTGAACACTATGTATGTACCTAATATTGTAATGAACGATCTTCGAACTAAAATAAATAGAACTAGTTGACACCACTGGTTTTATTAGTTATCTTGAAGTTAAACAAATTAACCTCACCTGTATGGTTAAGGATGTAATGAAATTTTATTTTATTAACAGAATTGCTCTAAAGTAATAATAAACTTAAATTTATTACAAACTCTAATTTAAAGGTGGTACTGATGTATTTTTGTATTTGAAATTTGAAATTTATTGAAAAATTTTCAGATTACAATAATGGACTATGCTTTTTAACACTAAAGTAAATGGATTAGATACAAATATGGGTGTTAATGTTGACACGTTGGTTTCAATATATTCTTTGTACTTAATTGTAGTGGCAGATGAGGCTTTATTTAACACAGAATTGTCAATTCAACTTTCTGCTACGTTTTATGACAGTGCTATTTAAGTCAGCAGACTACCACTCACATTGTTTAGAATGGAGGTGGAAGTAATACCACAAGTTAGAATAACCTAAATGTTACACTACAAAAAAAATATGTTTAATCTGCCTTCTATAACAAATACTGTGAATATCGTACCTATATCGTTTATGAAATTATTAACATATTTATAGTTAGTTTTATTTTAATTAATATAACAACAACAAGATACACAAACAATGTATAATAAATAGATTGTAAATAATTAATGTGCCAAAAGTAGGTAGATACTTATTTACATTGTTGGTAACTGATGTTTTATACGGTGTTTAGAAGTTTCTTTGAATAACATTATCAATACATGTTTACCTAAATTCACAGTTTAAAACACTTACAAATTAAGGTGGATGCTACATTAATAGAAGAAATCGGCTTGAACTCCCAATTAAGTGTTGTTACTAGCCTAATATAGTATGTATATTTCAAAACCACATTAAGAAATGTACGCATTTTACAAAATGTTAATCGTCACCATACAATTGTAATATGTAATAATTTTTTGACATTGAAATTCATTCCAAACAATACATTGAGGTTAACTCAGTGAAACTAAACTACTTCAGGTAAATTTATATATATATATATATATATATATATATATATATATATATATAAGTTCTAATTTTAATTACGTAACCGTATTACGTAATGGAGAGAGCTTTGTTATTCGTGTGTTACGTATATAGGAGTCAAAAAATGATTTTAAGAAATATTTTGTCCTTATTACTTAAAATTTGAGGCATGTGACGGAACGCTTTTCGCGGTTGGCACCATTAAAATCGGTGGCACGTTTGATGAAGAATCCAATGATATCGGATGCAATAATATTAATGCTTCCTAAAATAGTTGGTTCTTTTGGTTACAGTTTGAAATTTGTGACGGAACGCTTTTCCCGGTTGCGCCAATTAACGTCGAATTTTAGATAATGGTTAGAAGAGGTGATTCTGTTTTAAAATTGAAATCGGTAGCAGATGTAATAAATAATCTAATAATATTAATGCTTCCAAAAGTAATTTCTTCTTTTTAGTTAGTTTCAGATTTGTGACGGAATGCTTTTCACGGGTGGCACTAATTACAGTCGTAGTTTATATATAATACAATAACTAGAAGAGGTTGATTATGTTTTAAGACTGAAATCGTTGGCACATTTGACGCAGTATATAAATGCTTTTAAAAAATAATTTGTCCCTTTTAGTTAAAATTTGTGCTACTTAATGAATTAAGAAATTCATGGTGACAGATTATGCTGTAAGTGTAGTACGCTATATTAATTTATGGGGGAAATGTAAAAATTTCCACAGTTTTCTACGGTTCAAAGCGAAATACGGAATATTAAAATTTATGGATGGAATCTATTGCCAACTTCATGCCAGTGAAATATTGAAACATGAAAAAGTAGATTTTTGCTAATGGAACTGTCTGTGTACAAGTACATAATCTGAATTAATGTGCATACCAAGCTATAATGGGTTTCCATATATGTCTCTCAAGTAGCTTTTAAATTATTATAAGTTTTTGTTATGAACGAATAAGTTCGAAAGTAAATATGTAATTAAAGATTATTTTTTAATTTATAAAATTCATAAATAAAAAATTTTCCTCGAGTAGGATTTGAACCTGCGACCTGTACTTTGCTCCAGTACGGCGCTAACCAACTGCGTTATTGAAGCACAAGCCCCAATCGATGTAAGTTTTGTTTTTATGTATGTAGAACTGATGTAAATTCTAAATTTAACTGCTAACAATCAAATTACTTATATTAATGGAATGTGACCCTGCAATATCGCAAGGATTCACACAAACCAAAGCAACTAAAAACTTATAATAATTTAATATTAGTCAAGTTGCTTTGGTATATTTATGTATTTAATAAAATTAATAATAATTTTTAGGTTTTAAATTGTTAAGGAGCATTTCAATTTCAACCCCAAAAAGTTATTATAACAATACAAGACTAGCATTGCCCTACGGTATTTACAATTACCTTTTCTACTAGTGAGTGTTAAGGTTAGCTCTTTAAATAAGAGGATGTCTATAATTTAGCTTCAATCTAATTCTTGTAGGTCAGTATGTACGACGCGTTCTTCGTGACATTAACAACAATGCAAAACAATACAAAAGTTAACAAAGAACAAACTGGGATAAAAATCATTATTCAACGGGGTAAAACAAATGAAGAACAAGTCAATTAGATTAAATGTTCAAAATTACTGCAATTAACATATAAATATTTGTTTACACAGAATGTGTTGCATTGCGAATACGTACTGGCTCTAACGAATTAAGTGCTCTACAAACTTCGTTCCTCAATTCTTTTTTTTTGTGCGTTGATTGGATCAGCATATATTGTATTTTTCATGTAACCCCAAAAATAAAGTGACGTCCGGCCGGTAAATGATTTTTTTTCAAACAAATCTATTAATTTTCGCCACGCTTGTGGTCCACTATGCAGTGGTGCTCCATACATTTGGTAATACGCATTGACATTTCTTTCGTGCGGCATGTTCATAAACGCATTCTGCAGAATACTGGGGTAACCTTGGGAATTTGATTTGTCATCATAAAAACAAACAGTTCTAAATTTCATTATTCTGAATTACATAAAATACATTAAACTGCCAAACATTTTGGTGTTCTCTTCATCGTACCAAAGGAACATAATGCCCTCGTCCACTAAAGGTATATGTCTTGAAAACTTAGCTTTGTCTGTCCAAATAATGATACTGGCGGAATTGTTCGTTTTACAGTATTTTTCAGAAACCATTCACATAATCTAATGCACACGTCAAATCTTCTGGATTTAATACATGCACTAGTTGAAATTGTGTGGTGTCCATTTATTTATTTATTTTTTTTTTTTTGAAGAATTCGATGTAGGTACTGTTTTGGTAGTCCTACATGTTCTGCATTTCGCACAGAAACTATAGGATAAGCAAGGACTATCATGTGTGTATCCATCAATTTCTTAACTATAACCCTTTTGGCTTTAAACTGTCCAAGCTGTAAGCATAAGTCCAGTAATCTTATTACAGTCGCGGAGGACCGGTGTGAAAAGAGCGGCCAGTTCTAGCGGCCAGTTTTTCCGATGATTACCGAAGTCACAGTAACGTATAAATTAAGTAATTTGTAGCCCACGCATAGTATCAAGATGACGATTTCAGATTATATTACTATCTAATTAATAATGAAGGTAAAACAATAATATGTGATGGGGCTGCCGCCTAAGGGGGTGAAAATTAAGACCAACCCTTAATACTCGATCTCGAAAACTGTGCATAGTATCAAGTTGACATTTTCAGATAATATTACTAACTAAGAAATAATAAAGATAAAAAATAATATGTGATGGACCTCCCGTCTAAGGGGGTGAAAATTAAGACCAACCCTTAATACTCGATCTCGAAAACCGTGCATAGTATCAAGTTCACATTTTCAGATTATATTACTAACTAATTGATAATAAAGATAAAAAAATAATATGTTATGGAGCTGCCGTCTAAGGGGGTGAAAATTGAGACCACCCCAATACTCTGATCTCGAAAACCATGCATGATATCAACTTGACATTTTCAGATTATATTACTAACTAATTGATAATAAAGATAAAAAAATAATATGTGACGGGGCTGCCGTCTAAGGGGGTGAAAAGTGAGAGCAACCCTTAATCCTCTATCTCGAAAACCGTGCATAGTATTAAGTTGACATTCTCAGATAATATTACTAACTAATTAATAATAAGGGATAAGAGATCGAAGATTAAGGGTTGGTCTCAACACCCTTTGACGGCAGCTCCATCATATATTATTTTTTTATCTTTATTATTTATTAGTTAGTAATATAATCTGAACATGTCAACTTGATACCATGCACCGTTTTCGAGTTCGAGTATTAAGGGTTGGTCTTAATTCTCAACCCATTTGACGACATCTCCATCATTAGTCAGTAATATTATCTGAGAATGTAAATTTGATACTATGCAAGGTTTTCGAGATCGAGGATTAATGGTCCCAATTTTCACCCCCTTAGACGACAGTACCATCAGATATTATTTTTTATCTTTATTATTAATTAATTAGTAATATTATCTGAAAATGTCAACTTGATACTATGCACGGTTTTCGAGATTGAGGATTAAGGGTTGGTCTCAATTTTAACCCCCTTAGACGGCAGTTCCATCACATATTATTTTTTTATCTTTATTATTAATTAGTTAATAATATAATCTGAAAATATCAACTTGATACTATGCACGGTTTTCGAGATCGAGTATTAAGGGTTGGTCTTAATTTTCACCTTCTTTGACGGCAGCTCCATCATATCTTATTTTTTTAACTTTATTATTAATTAGTTAGTAATATAATCTGAAAGTGTCAACTTGATAGTATGTATGGTTTTCGAGATCGAGTATTAAGGGTTGGTCTTAATTTTCACCTTCTTTGACGGCAGCTCCATCATATCTTATTTTTTAACTTTATTATTAATTAGTTAGTAATATAATCTGAAAGTGTCAACTTGATAGTATGTATGGTTTTCGAGATCGAGTATTAAGGATAGGTCTTAGTTCTCAACCCCTTTGACGGCAGCTCCATCACATTATCTTGTTATCTTTATTTTTAATTAGTTAATATTATCTAAGAGTGTCAATTTGATACTATGCACGGTTTTCGAGATCGAGTATTAAGGGTTGGTCTTAATTTTCACCTCCTTTGACGACAGCTCCATCACATATTATTTTTTATCTTTATTATTTATTAGTTAGTAATATAATCTGAAAATGTCAACTTGATAGTATGCACGGTTTTCGAGATCGAGGATTAAGGGTTGTTTCAATTTTCATCCCCTTAGACGGCAGCCCCATTACATTATTGTTTCACCTTCATTATTAATTAGATAGTAATAAAATCTGAAATTGTCATCTTGGGTGGTCTGCAAATTACTTCATTTATAAGTTACTGTGATTTCGGTAATCATCCGAAAAACTGGCCGCTCTGTTCACACCAGTGTTTCATGGAAGTCTCTACACGCTCGAGCTACACAAATAATTATTAATTAAAATTATCTTTATTTGTAAAATCTCTTTTGAAGCATAAGTGATTCTAGATGCAGAGTGCCATAGTACTGCAACCTTTTAACTTATATGCAATTATATAGTTATAAAAAAACTAAATAACGGGTGTTTGAAAAAGAACGCTACCCTGAGTGTAAGAAGGTTGAAGTCACGCATAGGTAAATTTTATTTCTCTCTACTTGTCAGTTGGCAACACTACACTCATTGTTAATTCGCCATGTGTTATTGAAATGCACCAGTGCTATTGCAGTATTCATTTGCCTCTGCAGTGCCTGTGTATGTTCAACTATGTCTTTTTCTACGGATGAACGTGTGTTTATTATTGAGAGTTATTGCGCACATAAATCTTACGAACGAGTTAAAATATGAGTTCCAGTTAAAATTTCCCAATTCTTCAGTACCTAATAAGTCTACAATATCTCGTCTGATTAATAAATTTCGTGAGACTGGCAATGTACGGAATAGGAAAAGCACAGGTCGACCGTCAGTGTTAACAGACCAAGTTATGGACGATGTGAAACAACGTTTGACTAACTCACCGACAAAATCACTTAGAAAGTTATCTTCACAGGATGGACTTTCACCATCTACCGCTTTTCGGGCTACTAAAAAATTAAACCTGCATCCTTACCATATCGGTGTCGTTCAAGAACTGAAAGAAGTTGACCACGAAAAACGTATACAGTATTGTCATTGGATTCGTTCTTTTGTTAATGATAACGGCATTGAAATGTTAGATCGTGTTTATTTTAGTGACGAAGCATGGTTTCACTTGGATGGTTACATTAACAGCCACAACTGCCGAATATGGAGCGCTGAAAATCCCCACTCTTTTCAAGAACGACCACTACACGCACGTAAAAATGGTGTTTTGTATGCGATCTCCCGGCGTCGTATTGTAGGGACTTTATTTTTGATACATCTGCAGATGGTGTGGTTTATCGCACCTTAATTGAACAATTTACAGCCTCGTTAGATTTACACGATCGAGATTGCTGGTTCCAGCAGGATAACGCAACGTGCCATACTTCTACTGAAACGCTGGATATGTTACGGGAATTTTTTGGCCATCGTGTGATATCAAAAGGATTGTGACCCCCAAGATCCCCAGATCTTACTCCTGCTGACTTTTTCCTTTGGGGTAACTTAAAAAGTAAGGTTTATAAAAACAACCCTCATACACTTGCCGAATTGAAAGTGAGATTTCGAACATTACTGAGCAAACACTACGAAAAGTGGCTGCAAATGTTCTGAAGCGTGTCCGAACCTGTATTGTGAACGGTGGAATTTTGAACATTTATTGTAAAATTTTAAAGGTAATTTGAATATCGTATAACTATTATTTAATTACTTAATTGTTATAGTATTTTTTAATTCTATAAATTCACGTCATCTAACATACGGTTGGTGCAATTATAAATGCATACCAACAGAAAGTTCTGTGCTAGTCTTGTTATTGTAATAATATCTTTTTAATTCAATATTTAATCTTAAGTGATGTTCTTGGGATGTAATTTGTTCACTAATACTTGAGAAACGACTAGAGATAGGTATAAGGAAACCTATTATAGGTTGGTAGACAAAGTAATTCTGAAACACACTGTGCTTGTATACATGGTGTTCCATTAGAAAAAGATGGCTCTTTAATGTTTGAATATTTCAAGATATTTAATAACATTTTGAACACTCTGAAATACTCTAGGCAAAATCTTCGGTGCATTACTAATCTTAATGGTTTAGGTATTTTGGAGAACAATAATACTATCGGGGGTAGCATAAGTGTATCAAGATTACCGATAATCTTGCATGAGAGCGTATTTTCTAAAAACTGCATGAGTTTATTTCAATATTTTTTTGCGAAAGAACCCGACACCGAAGATGAAAGTTGGCCAAGAAAATTTTGTAGAATCTAAAATGTAATAAAAAACACAACACCTTATCTAAAATAAGAAAGTTGGTGGCAACTTCCGGTGCTTTTTTTGTTAAGTCGTTTTCAGTATCACTGGAAATTATCTATTACTTATCGTTGTTAGTAGAGATTGATAATGTTACAAAATTAAATTATGTAGCACGTTTAATTAACCAGTAAAATAAATGGTTTTGAAAAAAAATGCCCATTAAAATTAGTGTTGAGGTTTATGTTTGAACGCTGTGCGCGTGGGCGCTTAATTAGCCTTAATTACTGATTCGGTACTTTGTCTTATCTTAAGATTATAGCAAAATGCAGGATATCAAAATCTAAGGAATGAATCTATGTATTTTCACATCATTTTAAATGTAATATTGAAATCAATTTTCTTGTTCCGTTAAAAATACAGTATAACCCGCTATTACCATATGTGTAATTTCAATTATTTCTTGAACACCATCTACTTCTATAAGGTTACGTTAACTAATACTGTAATACAAATGATGGGAATTCTTGTATCATAGATTTATAAAAATAGAACACTAACAAATTTACTAATTACCTACGTTATATGTCACTTTTAATTATTAGATTAATAGTACAGTAAGTAAGTAAAATACAGGGTGTCTTAAAAGAATGGAATGTCCTATATATATCTCGACAAATATCCATTTTATGGAAAAATATTTTCAATAAAACTTGTTTGGTATTTAATTTGCCATCGCATAGCAATACACAATTATTATTGTGTTTTACAACAAAAGCGCAAAAGAAAACATTACAATTTTTTTAATGAAAATTTTCCCTATAGCCTATTTATCTAACATAATAACATGGTGCCGATGTTATATGCGGTGTACCTATTACCATCTGTTGCAATTTGTGCGGTCTACCTATTTAGTCTGTTCTAATATGCGGTCTACCCATCTTTTGCATTACAAGTTGCGACAATAATTGTTATTATTTATTTTTATTTCCAAAAATTGTTAAAAATGAGTTATTAACAAAAATAAGAAATTGGACAATAATAATAATAATAATAATAATAATAAAAACTCATTAGTAATTGCAACTTTCATTTCCGATTGAAAAGGGATTTTACGAAACCATCATTAGTAATAACAATAGAACCGCAAAAACTCATAAGTGAATATATTTACCTGACAACAAATCCTCAATAATGACTGCTAATGGCATTTCTGAATAATAGTATCTAAATTGCACTGTCATTATCGTTAGTTACTTAAGTACGGATGTCAAGAAGGTCAACCGCAAATAACTCATTTTTAACAATTTTTGGAAGTAAAAATAAATAATAAAATTATTGTCGTAACTTGTAATGCAACAGATGGGTAGACCGCATATTAGAACAGACTAAATAGGTAAACCGCATATTGGAACAGATGGTAATAGGTAGACCGCATATAACATCGGCACCCATAACATAACCTTCACGCCATTCCCTTGCGGGGTAGGCAAAACAATCCCTGCCTCTTATTTATTTTTCATTCACAATCTTTTTCCATGCTGTCCTACCTCTGCATACCTCCCTAACTTCCGCAAGATTCATACATTGTCTCTGGCATGTCCTTTTATTTTTAGAACTCCTTATCTTTCTTTCTTTTATCATACATTCTACTACATTCATCCAAGTTTTACGCGGCCTACAAGGCCCGGCCTTACCTCTAACCTCATCCACATATCTTTGCTTCGTTAATCTTGCGTTTTCATTCTCTCAATGTGACCAAACCAACATAAAGTACTTATTTTATATATATCCATCTTTGTCTTTTCATTGCCATACTCCGTAATTATATACTCATTCTTTATGTTATCCCATTCTCGTTTTACCATATGCGCTTCTCAGGAATCTCATACCCACAGCTTCTATTTTTCTTTCGTGCTAGGCTTATGCTTTCATTTCTCATTATCGTCCACATACTTCCAATCACTTTCCTTCCAGTACTGACCCTTCCTATAATCTCGCCATCCATTGTACCATCTGCAGCAAACATTCTACCCAGATATACCAACTCGTCAACTTGTTCCACAATTTCATCTTTCATCTTTTACGGATTTGGTCTAGTTATTTATTTTTATCATAACATCTACTAAAACAAATTCTTATGACAATTGTTATGTTTGTGTACTGTTAAAGAAAGGGGATTTATAGCAGTTATATATCATTAAGTAGGAACTGACCGCTTACTTCTCTATATTTTTGTTATTGCAAAATGTTTACGTGTTTGAGTATTTGTGCTTTTAGTTTACATTTCGATGATATGAGTTTTAACATTCGTTAAAAGGAACCGTATTTTTATTTTAATTAGTTTAATTTAGGTTTCAACGTGCATATTATTGCCATTTTAAACTAATCAAATCTGTTTTATTATTGTCGTGAATTGTGATAACTTAACTTTTCTGTTCCTTAAATTTCACTTTTATTTAATTGAAAGGTAATAATAAATAACGATAATGGCCCTGTTAGCCCTTCCGACCTTAATTACCTACTTTTAGGATTAATTAATTAAATATAGTAACAAAGGTAAAGAAAGGTTAGATTAAATTTTGAATTTCCAGTCAAAGGAAAATATAGTATAAAATACTATGAAATATAATGTTATAATTAAACTTAAAATTAAATACAGAGTGGCAAAAATATCACTACGCTATATGGGTAACTTTGTTATTATAAGAGGTACAAAGTTGGTTAAATTAACAAAGTTGGGCAGAATTACATGAAGATTTAGAACCCGGCAAGAAAATTGACCAAGTTTCCTATTTATTTGAGAAAAACTGAAAATCGTAAAAATTTTCAATCACCGTTGACTCGTTAGTTATTAAAAATATAGTAAAATCTGAAAGAGGTTTTTAATAGATAATTTTAAGACTAAATAGATGCACTGCTGAAAAAATTTGTTTAATCACTGCTTTTTGAGTTAAACCCTAACTTATCTCTTTTTAAATAGCACCCATAAACGAAAGTTAGCTTATTAAATTCCTTATTTTTGATATAAAGTTTTATATATCTAATTTTAATAATAATCGGCAAAACCTCAAAAATTAAAAAAAAAATCATTTAATTAAATACATCGTTATGGCTACGATAAAACAGTTGAAAATCGTTAAAAATAATACAAGAACGAAGGGAAAAATTCTAATTTTAAAGTAATTGTTCAATTATTAATGTTTAATTTTAACACAATTCAAGATCAAAACAAAGTTTCAAAGTGATCGCCGTTACGTAGTACTCAAAATTGACAACGTTTAATTATGTTGTTTTGACTTTTCGTAACGTGGCTTCTCTTACAGAATTAATAGCAATAGAAATATTTTTTTTTAATTATTTATATCAGTTGGTTTTTCTTTGTGCACCGTGTCTTTTATTGTTCCCCACAAAAAGAAATCTAACGGAGTAAGATCCGGTGATCTCGGTGGCCAAAAAATTGTACTACGTTTTGCAATTGTATTTGGAAATCTTTCATTCGAGTGATTCATAACTCTAATCGAGTTATCTGAAATTATTGCAGATTGCGAATTGTATTCAAAATTTCGAATAAACCAATTACCATATTCTAGTCTTCTCTGTAAATCAGTTCTTTAAAATTAATCTTGATTCTTCTTTAGAAACACCACACTTCATACTTATTTCCCTAAAAGACGCAATTGGTTTGAAATCTGAATATGCCAAAACATTGGTTTTGGGACTAATTTATACGTATGACAATTTATTGCACTATTATAGTAAACAACATTAAACAAACAAAGAACTATACAAATTAAATTTACCTACTAGTTAAAGCAAAAATAACAAAGGAAACGGTAAAAAAATTAAGATGTTATAGGCAAATTACTGCTCTTGTTTCTGTTCGAATACGATCTTTTAGGCTCTTAATATCTTTCTGCCTACCTACGTAAAATTTTTGATGTGGCCTCAAAAGAAAATACTCGTGGAGTTAATTTTTTCGGCGAGGTGGCTATTGTTGACACCTCTTTCAACCTATCCACCAATTAGGGAAAGTGTCGTTAACGAACTGGCGAACTTTAAGTCCAAACTGAGGAGGCGCTACGTCTTGCTGCAGCCATATTTGATTGTGGGTATATCTGGAATCTTCATTTGGAAAGAACACGGTTAGTACTTTCAAAAAGCAAGGTCCCAATGTTTGAATTCAAACAATTCCAATCCAAACTTTGACTTTTTGCGAGTATTGAGCATGTTCTTCCGGATACCAATGAAGATTACCTGAATCCCAGTATTTTGTATTTTGCTTGTTAACTATTCCATTTAAACAAAATGTTGCAAGTATGTTTCCGAAAATTTGCATTGTCTTCGAACCGTCTGCTTATTTCTTCGCAAAATTTCATCCGTCGAAACTCAACATCCCAATTAGATGTACTACGTTATTTGTCACCCTGCTTCTACTCGTTCTTGCGTATCAACAGACGTGGAATAAACCACAGACTTCATCCAGCCCCATACAAAATAATCTAACGGCGTTTGATCGGGGGATCTTGGTGGCAATTTAACAGGTCCGTTTCGACCAACCCATCTGTTACATATGTTGCGTTTAAATAATAAGTGACAATATGAGAATTGTGAGCTGAAACACCGTCATTCATGAACCACATTCTCTGCATATTGGCAATCGGAATATCTTACAAAAGCTCATACAGATTATTTTGCAAAAAATACACGTAAGATCTTTCTGAAAGCTTAGGCGGCAAAAAAAGGGACCGGTGAGATTGTCTCCAAGAAGGCCACGCGACATATTTAATGAAAGGGTGTGTTAGTAATGTGTAATAGATGTCGTATGAGGGTTTTCTTCGTCCCAGGTGTGGTCGTTTCGAAAATTAATAATCCCATTTCTTGTAAAGCAAGATTCGTCGGTAACCAGCAGACAGCTCAGGAAGTTAGGACCATCGAACTAACCACTGGGAGAAATTTTTGCGTTTGTTATAATCTTGTGGTAACAACTCTTGCACAGACCTAACTTAAAGTGGATATAATTGTTGTTCGTGCAATGTTCGCCATACGCTTGTAGAAGAAGCATCGAAACGACGTGACAATCTTTTGGTGCTAGTAGCAGGAAATAACTGAACAGCATCGAGCATTCTTCAACGCTTGCAGTTCGTCGAAATCTTTGTTAACCGCCGTTTACTCATTGGTGTTTAGTGTGTGATTTGCCCCAAGACGTCTTTCAATGACTTCAAACCTTTTACGATTTGATATTCCTCGTTTGGGAATTTTTTTATGATATCTTAGAACAGCAGCAACGCCCTTTTTATGTACCTCGCCATAAGTTAAAAGCATGTCGGTTCGTTTTAAAAAAGTTAACAAATATGTGGTGTCTGGCATGATAATAGAAAATTGGCACAATATTCACTCACACGGAAACGCACAAACTAGTAAAACAGATGAGTAACTTACACATGTTTAATACTAATTGACAGATTTTTAATCACCTGTCGAACAAATAAGCAATATGCAATTGTTCTTAAGCTTCTAATATGTCTCCACGGCTACTTGTATTGTTAAAATCTTTATGCCCCCATATCTCGATAATAAGTAAATTTAAGACATACGTTTATATGAACTTTTTTGTTTATTTTGTGCTAGAGAACACATACCTAAAATAGTGCCGGTTAACTCCGAAACACCCTGTATAACCATCCAAATAACTACGACAGGCAAGAAGAAAATCTCAAGTAAACAAGTTTTGTCATCTTGTAATTTAAAAAAGGCAGAACGGTACGTCTTAAATGTACACATCCTGTTTTCATTGCATCGCAACAATAACAGTCTAAGTAGTAACGGAAAACTATTTCTTTGTAATATTTGTTATGAACTAGATTTTTAAATGGTCAAGTTTTTAGCTGTGAATGTTTTTGCAACTTTGTACTTATAACTTGATTAAATTTTATTTTTTGATCGCTATCCTTCTTTCGTTAACAGGGTTGAAAGTAAAAACCTGGATAGGTATACTAACTCTAAGGTCTTAGCTATATATTTTGTACTGATTTGTTATTATCAATAATCTAGTTAATCGTTAATAAAATCAAGTTAGATTCCCTAGTTGTCTTTCAGATACGTTTAGCTAACTGTTCTAACAGACATTTTTATTTTCCAGAAATTTGATTGGAAACTTAATTTTTTAAAACTATTGTCATCTTGTAATTTAAAAACGGCAGAATATGTCTTAAATGAAAACATCTTATTTTCATTCTATCGTAACAATATCAGTCTTTAAGTACTAACGGAAAATTATTTTTTTGTGATATTGAATTTACTAGATCTTTAATGTGAATATTTTACAACTTTGTACTTATAACTTGATTACATTTTATTACATTTGTTTTCTTATTGTTAGTATTCTTCCGCTAGAGGGTGGAAACTGAAAACCTAGATAGATATACTAACTTTAAGATATAGCCATATATTTTGTACTGATTTGTTATTTTCAATAATCTAGTTAATCGTTACTAAAATAAAGTTAGATTCCATAGCTGTTTTTCAAATACGTTTACCTAACTGTTCTAACAGACTTATGCTTGCGTTTTTATATTTCATAAATTTGTTTGACAACTTAATTTTTTAAAACTGTTATTTACTGAAACGAAAATTTTATAGAACAAATAAAAATATACGATTACAACCCAAGAGATAAGTATCTTAGTTAGAATTTAGTTATAATGGTGTCTGTTACGTTTCATTTTCAAGAGCTTTTACCAATTATACCGTTTAGTAACGAGTAACAACTAGATCTTTAATAGGTTATATTTTAAACCCCTCAAAAAATTCCACATTTAAAAGCAAATTTAACAAAATCTAATCGCATAGATGTAGGGAGATTATAGTAATCAAGTACTCAAGCAATGTTACCTGCTTATCTTCTGCATCATTTTATTATTATTGAAGCCACTTTTTACTTTGCTTGTTTATTTTGTTATCGAAACGTGAAACAGCACGTACATGCTGAATTTATGATTTTATTATGTATCAATTACATACGAAGTACTTTGATTTGCAAGTAAATATTGTGGCGATCTAGAGCAGTCCATCCTTCCTATGAAGGTGCCTGTTTCTACAAGGCCAAATTTACCTGTGGGCGCTTGAGGCAAGCCCCGGAACCTGGGAGGGGGCGCGTTGGTAGTTTACTAATTACTAATTCCAATAAGCTTGTTAGGATTACGTAGTTACCTACAGTTACTATGTATTGATGTCTATAGAGTAACGTCTCTAGAATTATTAAATTTTTTAAAAACTTTTTTTTTTAATTTATGTCAATAAAGTAATATTAGTTATTTATGTTTGGTGTGATTATTAAACCCCAGGTCCAAGTTTACATTACAGAATAAAAATAAATATTTATGTTGTGTGTATATGTAACATGTGGTATCTACTGTGGTTATATCATGTTCATATTGGGGGTCCCAAATATTTATATTATGTAATTTTGAATGAAATTTAATAGTTCAAGAAAATTTTAAATACCTAATATTTCATATATTGATATTATGTGTATATGTAACATGCGGTATCTATGTGGTTATAACAATATGTTTATATTGGGGGCCCCATTTGCGAATCCGCCCGGGACCCCAGTGGTCCTAAATCCGGCCCTGTGTGTCTAGCCACGATAATGTAATGCACATAGAATTCGAATTATACTGTATATTTATGTACACAGAAATATCTCGGTTCTATAAAATCACAAATAAATGTGCTTTAAAGAAGACACTAAAGTGAAACGCGTCCGGTGTTTCTACATTTTTTGTAGTACGTGGGTGTATTTTGTATGTTACAGATCCTGCCACAGATTCAGTTTCATATCTGTATATTACATAAGTTGAAGGAAAAATTTGGGTGTGGCGATAATTACCATGTTGTAAATGGATACACTTTTTTAATGTGATTTTGAAATATTTAGAATCTATTTGTTTTCTCTTGTTTCAATATTTATTTTGTTACAATTGTTTGTTCGTGTTTGTTGGCTATTTTTTGTCGTTTGTTGGTTATTAGTATTTTCGCATTTAATTTAAGCGTCAGGTTAACCCCCAAAATTAATTTGTTTTTGTAATCGTTTTTTAGCTTTTTGTTGGTTACTTTTTATCGTCTATTGGTCTTTCATATTTTCAAACTTACATGTTTTCAGCACTGGGTGTGAATTTGGCCTCAAGACTTTGGAATTTCTAACCTTTCTTATTAGCAGTTGGTGTTTGTTGGCTAGTGGAGACTTGTACCTCATACTGATGATGTGAATGAGTTAAAGAGTATTCTTTGCAAAGGTAGCCCGAGATGGTATCAAAGAGTGTAATTCGACAGCGCAATAGCCATTGTAATACCGATAATATAAAGAAAGAACTGAAACGATTATTCTACGCTCAAGGGACTGTATGTCAGAAGTTAAGGACGGATCATTTATAAACCTAATCGTTCTCTTTAGAATACGGTCAACGATATCGAGAGCGTATTGGGGAGCACCAGCCCAGAGGTGAGAGTTATATTCTAGACGAGGTCGAATTTGGACCGTATACAGCAGAAAGAGTTGTCGGGAGGTAAAGTATTCGATCATACATTGAATGTCTTTGTTGATTGAATTTGCCATTTCAGCTTTAATGTCTTGAGACATAGAAGGTAGATTAGCATTATGAGTAGACTGAGATAAACTACAATGAAGAGTGCTGTCGTCTGCAAAGCAATGGATCGGATTAGTTATTGAAGAAATAAGGTCATTATGTATAGCAGGAGAAGTGTAGGAGGTAAACTGATCCCTGTGGCAAGCCCGCGTTAATGCTAACTTATTTTGAAAAACAGCCATCAACTACGACACGTATTCGTCTTTTATCAAAGAAACTAGAAACCCAGTTGACGAGCGTATCATTTAACCCAAACGTGGGTCGGGTCACATATGAAAGAAGATCACCTGTTGAACGACTCTGCCTAACCCATATTGGTGGTCACTAAGGAGTTTGTTAGTTTCAAGGAACGAAAGCAGTTGCTGATTGATGACTTTCCATGACAAAATGGAAGTGATGGCAATTGGTTCGGTAGTTCGAGGGATCGGTCTTATCGCCTTTTTTGGGAATAGGTTAAACATTTGCTAACTTTCATGATGAAGGAAATTCCCCAGAAGACATAGAGATCGAATAGAGCTTAGACAGGACTGGTGCTAGTTCGGAGCAACATTTCTTTAAGACAATATCTGGGATACCGTCTGGACCAGTCGCGTAGTGATAATCGATTCTAGGAGCTTGAACCGAAAATTAATCAGTTTCATAGCGTATTAAGATGAGTTGACTAGGGGAACATCTTTTCCAGAATCATTGAGACACGAGTTTGATGCCAATAAATCCACAAAAACATTGGCTTTTGTCTACAGAATCAGCAAATACAGATCCGTCAAAAGATGTCAGGGGGGAAATGAAGATGTACCAAAGTTTTGACTAATGGCTTTTGTAAATACCAAAATTTACGACTGCCCAAAGGATATGTAGCTAGTTCATTGCATTTTCGTTGTTCAAACAATTTTTTATCTTTAGTGATGACACGTTTGCAGATATTTCTAGCACCAACGTATTCTGGATGACTCTCGACCGTTTTATTAATTTCCATTTAATATAAGATTTATTTTTCAAAGATATTGCATCAGCACAAGCATTATTGAACCATGGTTGGGAACGTGAATGACCTATACCATTCTGTTTTTTTGGGAATGTATAACTCCATGCCCATGAGGATGGCTGCAGATACTGAAAGAGCAATGTCCGAAGAAGGGAACGACTTAAAACAATATTCACGCCATGGAAAGGTTGCAAAGAAGTCTCGTAAATAACTCCATCTAGCTGACTTAAAACACCACAAGGTTCTATTAGTATTTCGAACATCGGAGTCAGGGACAGTCTTATTTAGTTATTGCGGTAATTGGATATTGTAACTTAGTAGATCGGACTGAGAATACCATAAAATGCCTAACGCCTGTGTTTCGTGATTATTCCCAATGTTGCGAATGACGTTTGACTCTGAATTTGTAATTTCGCGCAATATTTGGGGACTATTTGACACCCATTTATTTAAGGAAAGGCATCCAATATTTAGTATTAACTTGATTTCATTATAAATGGTTCTTATTCTGTAAGAGTATTGGCACCTGTTAGGAGATCATCTACGTAAAAGTTTTTTTAGGAATTGGGGTATTCTTTCTCATTTTGATAAGCTAACTCCTGTAAGCGCCTTATTGCTAAGAAGGGTGCACTAGCAGTACCGTATGTTATGGTATTTAATTCATATTCGCGAATTGGACTCCACAATATTTTCCTATCGTCAGGGTGTACAAGCATTTACCTGTACATTTTTGTGATATCTGAAGCTAGCACGTACTTATGGATTCTAAAGCTCATAGTAATAGATACTAAATGGTTTTGCATTGAAGGTCCCACATATTGTAGGTCATTCATCGAGATACCAGACGTGGATTTACATTATCCATGGAGCACTACGCGTAACTTGGTAGTAATGCTTGATTCCTTATGGACACAGTGATGGGGTATGTAATAGGATATGTTATCATCGACAGTATTTACTTCTGACATGTGCCCTAACTTAGAATATTCGTCCATAAATTGAATATACTTCATCGTTTCTGTTAAATTTATTTTCTAACGCATAAAGACGTTTTAATGCGATCTCGTTGGAGTCTCCTAGATTTGTGGCCGATTGGTTAATGCTAACCGTACAATAAATTGGCCTGTAGCATCGCGCCGTGTTATGGTTTCAGCTTATTGGTCGTCGTGCGATTGATCTATGAGACTTCCTCTAATTTCCAAAACTTTTGTAAACTAACCTGAACTTAGTCAATTGTTACAAGGCTACAATGCGTTTTCGTATTAAACTGAGAAATTGGAATTGGTCAGGGACAATCCAACCCAATAAAGTTTGTTGGGGTGTCGGTTTGTCTTTTCCCAAATTTATTTGACCCGCCCTTATTAGCTGCCAAAAGGTAACGGCTCCGTTTAGTAGATCTAATTTATTGGAAATATTGAATGCTGAATCGGCTAAGGGAATGTTTTCTGTAATATTTAAAGATGCTTTATCAAACGAGATTGTTGGCAAGTTGCCTGTTATGTTCGGTAAAATCAAACAAGTAATGTTAATGCTAAATGAATTGATTTTACTTTGATCGACATACTATATTTTAAAAACTTTTATTAATTTTATTAAATACGTAAATAAAAAGTTTGCCTCGAGTAGGATTCGAACCTACGACCTGTACTTTGCTGGAGTACCGCGCTAGCCAACTACGCTATTGAGACATACACATACACATACCAAAGCAACTTGACTATTATTGATTTATTATAAGTTTTGTAATCAAAATACTATATTTTACTTTACTTAAGCTGTTTACGTCGCATATTGATATGTCGGTTTTGGATTGATTCAGGTTTAATTTAGTTGCGAGATCAGCGGTAATGACATTGTTTTGCGATCCGTTGTCTAGTAAAGTCCGACAATTATGGTGCCTTCCAACGCTATCTTGAACTTTGACTAGCGCCATTGAGAGGATTATTTGATTTTTTAAATTATGAATGTGCGCAGCTACGCTTTGATTAGTCGACATTTCGTCACTAGTGTTTCCAGGATTGGAAGAACTAACTTCTTCAAAATCTAAAAGTGAATGATGGCGCTTTTTGCAAACCTTACAATTGAATATTAGCTTACAGGATTTTGTGAAATGGTTATCCTTTAAGCAGTTAATATATAGTTTTTCGAGTTTTGATTGGGAAAACCTTTGTTCTGGAGTGAGTTTTAAAAATGCTTGACATTGAGTTATGACATGGGTCCTTGAGCAGAAACCGCATTTCAAAGTGTTGACTTTTGCGAGATAAGATTTGGTGCCCTATTGTTCTCCTTGAGGTTTTATGGTTTCTAGTAATCTACACCTTCGCTCTAAGAATTCAACAAGTTCTGCGATTGTTGGAAAGGTAGTTTGTTTAGTTGTATGTGATTCCCACTCCCTACGTGTAATTGTGTTTCATTTGTTTATGATTAAGTAAACTATTAATGCATCCCAATATTTCACAAGTTGTTCAAAAACTTCTAAGGCGCGTTTGTGTTTATTTAGGCCATCGTGTAACGATCTCATTAGTGAATGCGAGACCTTCACTGAGGTTGGCAGATTAAAAAGTGCTCTTATATGATTGTCAACTAATAAAACTTTATTTTCAAACCGTGTTTGCAGCATTGACCGTGCAGTTTTGTTATTTGCGGTGGAAACCTCTACGATTGTAAGAGTTGAGAAGCTTCACCTTTTAGCGATAGACGCAAATAATGGAATTTTTGAATATCAGAATTTTGATTATCGTTATGTACCGGGTGGCCAACTAAGAACGGCCGTCGGCCATATCTCAGGAATGGATTATAGCACAGGTTCGGGAAAAATAATTTTATAACAAAAGTGGCCTCGAGAAACGCCTGGAAATTATTTTCAGAATTGTAGGTCCACCGCTAGAGGGCGTATGTGACAGTAAAAATTTTAAAAAGCAAAATTTACTCAATTAAGGGGCATATTAAATATTATAATCAGATTCCTCCACAAATTCTGCATATTTTTTATTTGACAAGTTTTAGTCTATCTCTTCAAATAAGGGGAGAGGGAGAGTGAGAACCTTGTTACGAAAAAACGCCTTTAATTCAGGTTCTGCTTGACCGATTTTAATAAACTTGATGTTGTTTGAAAGAGCTTTTGTTAAACAATGGAAAATTTGTAAATTTGAAGCAATCTGATTAATAACATAAATGCTAGAGGGCGCTGTTTAATATTTTTTTAATATTGTGTTTTCTCTATACAATTTTAAATGGAAGCATAAAAATTTAAGTAGGTCTTTAAAAAGTAGACTAAATTAGTAATAAAACAGTGAAAATTGCAAGTCGATATCTTTTCCCTATCCTGAGATATCGTAAGAAACAGGTAAATGGCAGGAATTGTTTTTCTAACGTCTAGTAGGCTAGTTCACGTTAAGGGAAATTATTAAATTTAGCCTGGATGAAGATCTTACATTGGTCTGTAGTAATTTAAGCTGTTATCATACTAATGTTATGGTTGCCGCTAGATTACCTAAATGTAATGCAGTCGCTACTAACAATGAGAACAAATTATAAAATAATAATGTGATAAATCTAACAATTAAAACCTAGCATTTATATTATTAATCAGATTGCTTCAAATTTACAAATTTTCTATTGTTTAACAAAAGCTCTTTCAAACAACATCAAGTTTATTAAAATCGGTCAAGCAGAACCTGAATTAAAGGCGTTTTTTCGTAACAAGGTTCTCACTCTCCCTCTCCCCTTATTTGAAGAGATAGACTAAAACTTGTCAAATAAAAAATATGCAGAATTTGTGGAGGAATCTGATTATAATATTTAATATGCCCCTTAATTGAGTAAATTTTGCTTTTTAAAATTTTTACTGTCACATACGCCCTCTAGCGGTGGACCTACAATTCTGAAAATAATTTCCAGGCGTTTCTCGAGGCTACTTTTGTAATAAAAATTTTTTTCCCGAACCTGTGCTATAATCCATTCCTGAGATATGGCCGACGGCCGTTCTTAGTTGGCCACCGGGTACTATAAAAGTAAAGGTATCACGAAACTTTAATCACCGATCGTAAGAGCCGCCAAACGTAGGTAGCGGTATAGGTGGTAATTTTACATCTTTTGAACTAAGATCGCTTGAGGTAGCTTGTACTGATAACCTTAAATCGCCTTGTGTTGGATTAACCATTGTGACGTTATGTAATAAACGCTTAGCTCGGGGAAGGTACCTACGCAAAATATTCATCCTCAAATAATTGACGCTCTTTATCATGTTTATTTAATTCACTACCCGTTTCTACGCTATCTACCATTTCAAGTTTTGTTTGAACCTCCTCAAATCTGTTAAGTAGTGATTCTATTAACTCGATTCTCCAGATTAACCTGAGGTTCGTCTACTTTGTCGAGATATGTTTTAAAACGTGTTAAGCTACAATTAAATTTACCGCGTGTGGCAATTAATTCTATAAGTTCTGACATTTTAAATGTGTATTGACTTTGTCAATTTGATAATGGTTGCTTAAATAATTATTTGAGATTTGATTTAAAATTCGCAATCTATAAGTAAGTTACAAATTTGTTCCGATAGCACTATTTTTATAATATCATTCAATTATTTGATTAAGAGTTATTTGTTTAAAATGATTTGTTTAAGACACACAATTATAAAGGGAGTATAATTCAATGTTTGAGGTAAGATAAGGGAAAGCGGGCATACCTTTGTTTGTTAGTTCTGTCCTCCAGGTAGTCTACTGATTCTGTACTAACAATGCATTCGTATTAATGCGTTAGTCCAAATTTGACTTGAAGGACCATCGAATCAATAAACTATTTATGGATCAACACTTATAATGATTATTAAAATACATACCTTGATGCTTAACACAATGTTACATCTGATCTATTTTACTTTGCGAATAGTACTGCCAACTAAGGGTTAGTCTAAAAAGACAAAGTCTGGTTTTGTTGATTGACTTAGTCATTTGGGGCTTAACCAATCGGATGCAATACAGCTAAACCTACGTTAATTCTAAATGAACATTATACAAGCTATACAAATTCGTGGAAGAGTACATTCCAAATTGGTAGACTTTATGCTTAAATGTGAGCAACTTATGCTTACCTGAGAGTGTCAATCAGGATTAACTAAATTTATTGTTAAAGGTAAAATTTCAACGAAAGTCTAAAGCTTAAAGTATTGCAACTATTGAATAAGTAATGAAGTAGATGTGTTTTTCTTGCAGTGTTCTACGCCACTACCTTGTGGATGCGCCTATCGTTGCTTGAGGAAATTATTGCCAACATTCAACGATACAGTTTTTCGGTTCTTCAATGATAGTAAAATTGGCATTGAAATACGCAATATTTTCTAATATACCCCATATTGTGTAAGCAACCGGGTTTAGATCGGGACAATTTGGTGGTCAGTTTTCCGGTTCAATGAAGTCTCCACAGTTTACCTTATCCAGCTTCTTGAAGTATGCGCAGGTGCGCCATCCTGCTGAAAGGTATAATTTGGGGTCATATCCTCTATTTCTGGCAGCATGTTTGACAAAACGTCTGCTTGGTAATCCTCAGAGTTGATTTTTTGATCCACAAATAAAATTCTAGTTTTTTCGTCAGCCGACACGCCAACTGATACCATTACGGAAGCGGAATAGTGTTCACGGGGGATTAAAAGTTTATCTACGTTTTTTGGTCACAAATTACAAATTTTTTAAATGATTCGTTTCCAAACCGTTGGATAGGTAGAGGTGGTGCTATACATTGGCCTGATAGAGCTCTTGATTTAATTGCCGAAAGGCAATTGGCCAACGTTAGAAGAGGTTTTTATAATAGATAGGAATATTGTTTTTTTTCAAAACGGGGGTGTGTTTGAATATTTATTGTATTTTTATTTTTCTTTGACTTTCTTTAGATTTTACAATAAAGTTTTCAATTTTATAATTTTTTAGTATTTTAAACTACATAATTGCGTCTTTTGTTTCAATATTTTTATTCATGCCATTTAATTTTTTTAAAAATTCTTTCTTCATTGCAGTAGTTATTCATTTTAAAGTTAATAACATGGACGACAATATTAACCCTTGAGCAGTCACGTGAGTAATAATAACAGCATTGATCGCGTGAATGACAATGGTCATCCATCAATTGTTTTTGAGTTTATCGGTTTTATTTCTATTATAAGATGTAATTTAATGACATTTACTAAATGATAGACAAACACGTAGGTAAAATAAATGTAAACTTTACAAATTATTATATATCTATATATGTAAAAGGTAGAGTACCTACAGTCTCTAGGAGTACATTTCTAATAAATGTCAGTTTCTCGTAAACTAATACTTATCCTCTGAGCAATCATTGCATACGGTGTGTGAGTGGCTAGGACAAACCCAATTGCCCCACTTCTTACAAGATTTTCTTGTTGTTTTGTTACGTGAACGACCGCACAATTTGCAACGTCCACGTCCTTCAGATGGATTTGCATCTGGTTCTTGATGGGGTGTTACATTTATACCAAGAAGAGAATTTGCTCTTTTTCGTATATCTGACGGCAGTTGGATAATCTGCGATCTTCTGTGGATTTGTGGCCTTATCAATTTCCACGAAATTTCTTCTAAGAAGTTGCGCCTCTGAATTTTTCGTAGGGTTTTACTACTGTAAATGCAAAATGCATTGATCACGCATATATTTATGAGGTTGTAAAAAACCACTGTTGGCCACTTCCGAGTGTTTTTAGCAACATTGTAGTTGCCACACATTTGGTCTAAAACATCAACACCAATTTTTGTTTGGTTATAAAATGTGACCATTTCTGGCTTGTTTTTTTCGCCTGTATCCTCGTCAATTTTACTGTTGTTGTGCATTGTCGATATAACCAAGGTTGTTTTGTTTTTTCGTTGTGAATACGACACCAATGTTATCGATTTTTGAAATCGAAACATTGAAGAATTAATGTCTCTTTGTTTATTCGGAAGAAATTCCTTCGGAATTTGTGGCTTATTTTTTTTTAAGGTACCAACGTACGTAAGTTTTTTCTTTAGTAATTCTTCAACCAATGGTATACTGCTAAACCAATTATCTGCAGTAATATTTCTTCCACTTCCGTAGATTGGCTGCGATAATCTTAAAACAACACCTTTACCTGAATTGCCACACGAAAATGGCCCATCTGGCTGTTTTCCACAATACACCTCTAAATTAAACGTATAAAATGTTTTGCAATCAACCAGAGCAAAAACCTTTAACCCGTATCTAGCCGGTATTGCCGAAATGAGCACTTTCCTCGAAACGCCAATAACTGCTCATCAATTGTCATGAATTCATTTGGAGAATAGTATTTTTGAAAATTGTTTAAACAGAGTAACAATAAATTTCTTATAGGAGCTAGTTTGTCAATTTTTTTCCGCTCATTTCTGTCATGAATGTTATCGAATTTAAGGCATCGTAATAAAAAATGGAATCTGCGTAAGCTCATTGCTAAATAGCAAGCTTCCAAACCACATCCTTTAGAATTGTCCCACAGTTGAATCAAATTAAGTCGACTACTTTTACGTGATCCAATCAAATATAAAATACCTACAAACGCTCTCATTTTAATGACGTCTGTAGAAGCTGCATCTCTTTCACGGGAGAAATTGCTGCGCACTTTTTCTATGTAAATATTCGTATTTTCAACAAGCAAGTTGATTATGTCTTGCAGAAAAAGGTTTAGACAATCTATTGAACTTTGAACTTGTGTAGTATTATGTAAAGGTCCTGATCGTTGAGTAATAATGTTGCAAGAACGAGTTTTTAAAGACTTGACTACAGGATATTTCATCCACTGTGTATTATCTTTACCATAATAGTAGTATTTGCCATGCTTTACAGAATTTGCTGAAGCATTTTCACCTTCCTCTTCGTCAGATCCAGATGTATCGTTCTCTTGCATAAAAGTGTCAACTTCTGTGACTTCACCCTCTTCTCCACTTAAATCATTGTCCGAATCATTTATTTCATCTTCACTTTTTCATTGCACAGTTCATTATACCATTTAAGCCAAGTACTAGGGTCTTTTGAAGTCTCCATTTCAAAATTATTACTGAAAAGGGGAAATAAAGTATTTACAATACATTATTATTACCGAGATACAACAAAAAAATTATTCGAAGGTGGCAGAATTTTCAGTTTAAATTCTAACAAAAAAATGTCTCACAGTTCTTTTTTATAAACTAAAAATGCAAATAACATAAAATATAAATTGTTTGTAAAATATTTTAGAGAATATTATACTTCACCAGTTTTATTCATTTGTGCCCTAAAGCTTCCTAGATTTCTTTACCTTTATAATCTTGTGTTGATCAAAACATAAATTAGTAGATATTATTTAATTGAAATTACATACAAATACTAATAATACTCTAAAACTACAGTAATCAAACATTTTCAATAAAAGAGTGCATACTTACAGTAATAGTCGCGTGGATGCCAATTGTCACAAACTTAAATTTATTGCTTTATTATAGCACCACTTACAATATTGAAGGTTAAAATATGACTACTATATTGGTAAAACCCTAAGCAAGGAATACTACAAACTTGACCCCCTTCCTTTCTTAGAAAAAATGTTACTGGCAATACAATAACAGCGGATGACAATAGTCATCCACGCGACCGCTCAAGGGTTAATAAACGTTTTAAAATTATTTGAGACATTTGAAAGAAATTTTAAATCAAGGCATGATATTTAAAAAACGCCAATTACTTATTTAGTGTTTAAAACTAAACCTTTCACCTTTTAGTCCGGTAATTAGTGCCTTTGGATGCGCAATCACCTTTTGATTGATACCATTAGATTTTCTGTCGGTTGAATTGACGAGCAGGAATCTACAAAAACGTTTATTCCAATGTTAAATCCCTATGTGTGGGTTTGACACCGGACATCCGGTATATGAAGTTCTTTTTTTTAACAATAGGTGTCGATTTTCGAGAATATTTAAAGGCCGAAATTGTTTGATAACTGTTGATTACTTTTGTTTAGATCACTAGATTTTAATACAGTTGGAAACAGAGATTCAATCACAGTCGTTAATGTTTTAAAAGATATATTTCCCAGGTTTGGAATTATTAATTCTAGTCACTGCTTTCAATAGATTGTATGTACTAAATTGTAGTGCTAGTTGAGGCTTTATTAAACAGAATTGTCCATGTAACTTCTTGTTAAGTTTTATGTCCTCCATGTGCTTTAATGTGGGCAGCTCACCACCTCCATCGGTTAGAATGGTGGCAGAAGTAATACTGGAAGTTAAAATAACCTAGATGTAATGAACATCTTGTTACATTACAATTAAAAATATGTATAATATGCCTTCTTTAATAAATACTGTGTCGCACCTACCTCATTTGTGAAATAATTAATATCTTTAAAGGTAAATACTATCCGTTAATAAAACAAGCATTTTAAAACGGCTCTAGATAAAAATTTGAAGTTTTGATCGACGATTGGGTTGAGTAATATGTCTATTTTAAGCAAAAAAAAACAAACAAATAGCAATCACTTCCTGTTTCACGGGAAACGATTAAAATTTTGCTAGTTTGAATGGAAACCCTAGAATATTTTTGCAGATTTGAATTCTACAAGAAATTCTAAACATTTTTTATGTAGCATGTCCTGTACTTAAACTTAATAGATTTTGACTTCCTATTTTGACATTGATTTGAATTTTTCAACAAAAAGAAATGAGCTACAACCAAAAAAAATGGTGCAATTTGTACTTCAATTAAGGTAAAGTAGGTTGGCAGAATAAAAAAATTGAAGTTAACAATTTTCAAAAATCGATATTTTCGATTAAAATTTTCATCGATTTTTGTGTGAAAAGGGTATAACTTAACAACCATAAGACTTTCACCTACTTTTTTATCCTCTATCCATTTATATCCTCATTTTTTTATTTTCAAACAACGAATATTATTTTTTTGTTATCATATTAGCCATGCCACAGGTTGCTATTGTTTTTAAACAATTTAATTTTTACAGGCAACTTTTATCATCTGTGAGTTTGGCAGATTGTTGCAAATTTTTGTAAATTAGCCTACTTTTTTTTTAACTAAAAATTCTGTGTAATTTGTTTAAATTGACAAAACAAAAGGCAGACTCAAACACTATATGTAGAACGATACCTCCACAGAAACCAATCTTGCTATGCCTATTTTCTGTGGCTGGTACAACATTTGAAAACGGTTCCCCAAAATTAAAATGAAAAATTACTTATTAGTGGAGAAGCTGAAATAAACGTTCTGGCATGTGTGAATGTTGATCCCGACATTTCTACGCGTCGAATTGAAAATTAAGTCGGAGTTTGCAGAGAAAGTGCAAGAAAATAAAAAAAACCTAAGTATAAACTCTACATTACAAAATCCACCAACACTTGGGTGTTAACGTCTTTGCTAGGCGAATTAAATATTGCCCATGGTTTATGGAGCATTATAACCATATAACAATAACTTTAGTAGCATGATATTATTTTCTGATGAGTCCCGCTTCACGAATCTGGGAATGTTTAAGAGGAACAATGTGAGATATAGGGCGAATGAAAATCAACAACTGTTCAGGGAAGGATCTTTTCAAGAACACTTCGGTGTTAATGTATGGCTAGGTGTTTTAGAGACAAGAATTGAGGCCAATATTTTTTAACGAGCCCCTTACATCGCAAATTTATTTGATTTTTTTTTGGAAACAACAGTTAATGATTTTATGGATAATTTACCTATTTGCCAAATTCCCAATTTTTATTTTCCACAGGATGGCTCGCCGCCTCATAATGCTAGGATTTGTGTGAACTATTTAAATGACTGGTTTGCGGACCGATTGATAGGGACGAATGGGCCGTAACGTTGACGTCCCTAGATTTTTTCTTCTGTGGTCATATCAAAGAAAAATTCTATTTTACACCACCTGAAAATCTAGACGTTTTAAGAATCCGAATTATTGCAGCTATTAATAATATTGCTATACCGCAAAAGGAGAATGTACTACGGAAAATTGTAGAAAAGTGTTAGACCAGTATTCAATAAGAAGGTGGCGTTTTTGAAAACCTTAATTATGACTAGGTTCGTTCGTTTTTTTTTTAATTTCTTTTCTTATCAGGTATACCTAATAATCTTGTATACCTACCTATCTAATAAAGTAAAATAAAAAATAATACCCAATTACTTAAGTATTTTATTCATTTAATGGACCCAATAGGTATAACAAAAAATAATATCCGTTGTTTGAAAATAAAAAATGAGGATATAAATCGATAGAGGATAAACAAATAGGTTGGGTAGTGAAAGTCTTACAGTTTTCGCATAAAAATCGATGAAAATTTTAAAATCGTCATATCGAAAATATCGATTGTTGAAGATTGTTAACTTCAGTTTTTTTCTTCTGCTTTGACTGAAGTACAAATTTCACCATTTGTTTTGGTCGTAGTGCACTTTTTTGAAAAAATTCAAATAAATGTCAAAATAGGTCAAAATAGGTTAAATTAAAAATTATTATTAATTTTATTAAATACATAAATAAAAAGTTTACCTCGAGTAGGATTTGAATCTACATGTACTTCGCTAGCAACTGCGCCATCAAGGTTCAAGCCCTAATCGATGTAAATTTTGTCTTTATGTATATTATATTTAGAATTTACATCAGTTCTACATACATAAACACAAAATTTACATCGATTGGGGCTTGAACCTTAATGGCGCAGTTGGTTAGCGCGGTACTCTAGCAAAGTACAGGTCGTAGGTTCAAATCCTACTCGAGGTAAACTTTTTATTTATGTATTTAATAAAATTAATAATAATTTTTAATTGCATATTTACCTTTGAACTTAAAATAGGTTAAACTTTAGAGCACCATAAATCAAAATCTATTGAGTTTAAGTGGCGCTCCATGCTACATAAAAATGTTTAGAATTTCTCGTAGAATTCAAATATGCAAAAATATACTAAGGTTGCCATTCAAACTAGCAACATTTTAATCGTTTCGGGTGAAACCGGAAGTGATTGTTATTTGCTTTTTTTTTTTCTTCTAAAAATATGCATATTACTCAACCCAATCGTCGACCAAAATTTTACATTTTTATCTAAAGCCGTTTTTAAAATGCGAGCCTGGGTAGTAGTTCCCTGGGTCACCCGATATATCTTCTCTTTGTTTTATTAATGGAAATAAAAATATCTACCTTTAAAGATGTTAATTATTTCATAAATGAGGTAGGTTCGACATTCACAGTATTTATTAAAGAAGGCATATTACACATATTTTTAATTGTAATGTAACAATCTGTTCATTACATATAGGTTATTTTAACTTCTATTACTTCTCCCACCATTTTAACATATGCAGGTGGTGAGCTGCTCACTTTAAAGCACATGGAATTCATAAAACCTAGCAGAAAGTTATATGTTTAATAAAGCCTCAACTACCACTACAATTTAGTACTTGAAAGCAGTGACTAGAATTAATAATTTCAAACCTCGAAAATATATCTTTTAAAACATATGACTGTGATTGAATCTTTGTTTCACCTTCAGTGATCTAGAAAAGTAATCAACAGTTATCAAACAATTTTGGCCTTTAATATTTTCGAAAATCGACACCTATTTTTTAAAAAAGAACTTCATATACAGGGTGATTCATAAGTAATGGGCCAAATTGTAACTACACGTTCAGAAAGCAAAAATAATAATGTTTTGCTTAAAAACAGTAGGTCTAAAAGTCTGCTCCTTACTGAGATACAGGATGTTAAAATAGATTATTGTTAATGGGTCAGCTATTTTTCTAGATAATGACTTGAAAATTGGGTATTAAGTAATTTTAGTAAGGGCAAATTAGAATATGTGAGAGGATTTGAGTTAACTCGTTAATTTACAAATTTGGATAGCTTCATTATTTCTGTATAAAAAAGAATTTCTTTTTTGATCTTCAAAATGTTAAAGGTTTTCGAGATATTTGAATGTTACTAATTTACCGCATGGCCCCCGTGGTTGTACTTTACATTTACCTAACCGTAATTGATGACGATTGAATGTAAAAATAGTGTATGGAAGGCTTCGTAACATTGGACATCTAAAAAATTAATTTTGTTTTAAAATAAAGTGTATTTATGTGCTATTAGACATAAATAATAAATATAAAGTAATAAAACAAAATTTATTTATTTTTATGTAACATAAGTTATTAAGAAAACCAATAATAAACGTAAAAGTTCTCCTATTTAAGTGTAAAAGGAATCACAATAAAATTTTATTGGTGGATACATAATACAGAGCATTAATGTCTTAGGACAAAAGCATGCCATGGAACAACGTGTTTAGTAAAACTTTGACGTTTATGAAACAGTTTGAAACATTTTATTGTTAGTAAACAGATTGATTCTTGTTCTAACATAAGTAAAAATGCCGAGACATAATCACTTTTCAAACGAAGAATTGAGAGACATTTATGTAAGAGAAAGTTTCTCTGGGCAAGCAGTATCCAGAAAATTTCGTAAAATGTACCCTAACAGAAGACAGCCAAACCGTAAGATGTTTCAAAATCTTCATAATCGATTGGGTGAAACAGGTTCATTTCGCCCCAAAATATTATACTGGGCGTCCCAAAATGATTACCCCGCTGCAAGAAGATGAAATTTTGGTAAGAACTGCGGAAAATCCTGAAATAAGCACTCGTCGATTATCTACAGCGACTGGAATAAGCCAACCGTCCGTAATTGGAATTTTGCACAAGGAAAATTTATATCCACCATATACTCTGCACGCCAATAAACTATTTCTATATCTAATAAATAAGTCATATCAACTAATTCTTGGGTAGAATAATTCATATTAACGTTTTATACGAGGTAATATTAATGGGATAACAAACACGGGTAGTAAAACAAGCAATTAAGTGTGATTGTCAAAACTACTGAGAAACTGACAGTAGTTTTGTTTGTTCTTTAAATTTGTCAAAGCCTTCTTCGTACCAATTAGACTCTACTCGTGTGTTGTTCGAGATCCTCTATGAAGTGTAAAAATAATTAACAAAAATAAATAATTTCGAATTTTCCAGTGAATTATTTAAGTATAAGGCTAATTTTATATGCAATTGTTTAAGCAAAATCCTTGTAAATCTGTTTGTTGGAAAGAAAATTGTAAATATCTCAAAACTGCTAACTTTAACCCCTACAATGGCAGAAGAAAATTAATTTAATTTTTACATAACTGGGTGTTTCATTTGAAAAAAAAAGTTTTCACAGTTTAAATTAACTAAATGTGGAATGGTAAATTTATCACTTGGTATTTTCCATTCTATTTTAATTGCAGCAGTTAGACCACTCTTATGTTCTTACGCTGTGCCAAAAATTAAATTCAGATATACCATATGAAAAAAGTTATGGCTCCTGCCAGACCTTTGTACCTGTAATTTTTCTCTTATTATGTTAAATATCTCCGATACTTTAGGGTTTACCATAGAGTGCAATACATGTTTTTGATTCCAAATTTTGCGCTCTTTCCGAATTTCAAAAAATATATTGTGTGTTCCATTTAAAATAAGAAAGTTAGTTACTGTACATTCCCCTGTACATTCACCGATATATTTAAAAAAATGCCAAAAAGGATACCAACAACCTGGGATAACACGTTTTTCTCTAATAAATAGCTAAAGCGCTACAGAGCAAATACGCACTAAAACTCACCCCGTGTATATATATATATATATATATATATATATATATATATATATATATATATATATATATATATATATATATATATATATATATATATACAAACCTGCGTATGACATACAGATTTAGTCCTAGCTTTTAATGCGAGAATTCTTACAATTTATAAATCTAAACAAAATAAATTAACATTATACACCTACAACAGCATAACCTCAACAAATTAAAATTAATACTAGATACATACAACAACTTAATACAAAGAGTAAATGATAAATCTAATTTAATTTGCAGCGCACAATACATAACAAACTATACCTTCTATTTTACCCAAGCATCCATTTAATAGCTTATTAAACATTTCTGACATTGCCCCTAACAGCCAATGGTGTACTAAACTTGCACAATTTACCAGACTCTGAATCCAAAATTAATTGATTAAAACTATATTTAAAATCTGAAATACACAAAAATATTTTTTATTTGGTAACTTTGAAGTTATTTCCTCCAAGCTGGGTATTTCATAATAATCTCTTACTCAAAATTGATTTATTCATTTGGCTCGATACACAACCTCAATATTCCATTTGGTTTTTTCATACAAACCTAATTACTTACCCATTCACTTGTTTTATTTGTGGTAACTATTATCCCTTTTCGCTCATGCTCGTTTAAAGTAAAACTTAATGTATTCTTAATTTTTAAGGGCACCTTTCTATTATCATTTCCTTTAGGTTTAGGAACAGCAGTATCGGTTAATTAAAAAAAAATCTATGCCAGGAAAGGGTTCGAAAGCAGTAAAAAGATCCTCATTTTTAAACCCCGCCGAATAACAAGAGGTCTTATAATTATTATAAGTTTTTGTTATGAACGAATAAGTTCAAAAGTAAATATGTAATTAAAAATTATTATTAATTTTATTAAATACATAAATAAAAAGTTTACCTTGAGTAGGATTTGAACCTACGACCTGTACTTTGCTAGAGTACCGCGCTAACCATCTGCGCCATAGAGATACAAGCCCCACTCGATGTAAATTTTGTCTCTATGTATTAAAATTTACATCGAGTGGGGCTTGTATCTCGATGGCACAGATGGTTAGCGGGGTACTCTAGCAAAGTACAGGTCCTAGGTTCAAGAGGTCTTATAAGTTTAACGTATGTATCTGTGTTTTTTTTTTGTAAAATTTGCTTGTAAAAATCTTTGTCTCGAGTGAAATTCAATCATATCATTTATTATTTGTATTAAGTCATGCACGCACACTCCCACATACACACCCACCCACACACACCCACATAACGACATTAAGGCCGATCTCAGCGAAACCTCGTAAAATGACCTAATAAGTCAATTTAGCGATAGTAGGTTGGGAAAGAAGGTTGTTTTGCCTTCAAACATGCATTAAGCAATAAATAGAAAAAATAAAATTTAGGTATCATACGATACTACGTATCATACAGTGCGCTCAGAAAGTAACGGATAAATACACTAGCCTTCAATAAATCTTTGTCTCGAGTGAAATTCAGTCATATCATTTATTATCTGTATTAAGTCATGCACGCACGCACCCACCCACATAACGACATTGAGGCCAATCTCGGCGAAACCTCGTAAAATGACCTAATAAGTCAATTTAGCGATAGTAGGTTGGGAAGGAAGGGTGTTTTGCCTTCAAACATGCATTAAGCAATAAATAGAAAAAATAAAATTTAGGTATCATAGGATACTACGTATCATACAGTGCGCTCAGAAAGCAACGGATAAATACATTATTTTTGGAATCGTTAATTTGTGGTCAAAATCCTGCGACACGTTGATTTTTATTTTGATTCCGGATTTTCTGCTGTGTCGCACATGTAGATAGCGCTGCGCACTTTCCGGATATGACGTCAAAGTTCATATTTTTAAATGGCAACCCTGTATGTTTTTCGCGGAAATCGACGCAGCTCTTTCTCCTGAGTTCAAAAATGCCCTATTTATTGGGATTACATGAAGCAGTATGCGCGATATTAATTATATGTGGCATAATTCGAAAAGTGATGCGGTGAATCCGTGAAGAGTGTAAGCAAATCAAACCCGATACGATTACATGTGTAATCAATGAATTCAGTAATCTTCTTGTATACTATCAGGTAGAACAGGGAGGGCATTTTGAACATTTACGTTAAATTTTGAATTACTGTTTATTATGATTTTATGTTTTTGTTTACATTTATTATGTTTAAGTCTTATTTTACACTTGTTTTCGTTCAGTTTATGTTTATTTTAATAAATGTCGTGCACTGTTTAGTACCCAATGCGGTCTTGCATTATCGTGTTTTAGAATAACGCCTTTTCTGTTTACAATCGCTGGACACTTCAATAAAAAATAAATTTACTCGATTCAGTGTTTCACAGTAGAGGCATCCATTTACATTGTACAGGTTTCAGGGTTTCAGTAGTTCAAAATCGACTGTCCTCAAGTACTGCACCACAGACACAAAAGCGTGTTTTTGAGATGTAAACCTGTATGGGCAGTACTAGGTTTTATTTGGAGAAAGCCACAGTCTTTTTCATTTTGGATTATCATAGTTAGTTAGCTTCGTTTTCTTTGGACCGATTGTGGGGGGCCCAAACACCGGCTCTGATTACTTTACCAATCTGCTGCAAATGTTCTTGGATGGTCGACCAAAATTGGTTAAGAGTGATTGATAGTTCCTTGAATGTGTGACACAGATTTGTTTCCGCTTCCACGCCTAACACGTTATTGTCTAAAAGTTATTGGCTTTCCTGATCGATGCGAGTTGTAAAGATCAAAATCACCGGATCTGAACCTAAAAAACCACCTTTGGCATTTAAGAACGTCTAATGCACTTGAATAAACATCTCAAATGTTTTTGGTAGCAACTGTTGCGTTACTACACTTGTGAAACTCAAAATGCATTCAATGCGGGATAGCTACCTCTGGTATTTGGCTGGTCAATCATCTTAACTTGCGTAAAGGTTAACGTTTAATTATTTGCAAGTAAACAAGTCACGCCGACTTTAAAATGTTGATACAATTTTGAAGTACACAGTGAACTCAAATCAAATATTGACATGCTCAGAAATGAAATTACCTTCCGACTCCCCTTAGTAAAATAAAATTCTTTGACTGGACCGTAGAAAATAACTTTATTCCTTCGAATTAAATCGAATATGGAGTTGTACGTAGCGTATTATAAGTTTAAAATTTTGTAAACATTGTTGTGAAATTGGTTAATCAGCGAAGCTATGATTTTTTTAATTATTCTGGAACCCTAAGTGTTAGTCAGTCTTAACGGAGTCTGATGCTATAAAATCTGGTTATAGTAAAGTTTGTCATCTTGGAGCAATCGATTTGATTCCAAGTTTTTCTTAGGTTGTAGTTGAAAATTTGTTTGATTTAATGTAGAGCCGTAGTTAGGAGTTTGAATTGACGAAGTTCGTATAAAGCTACCGGATGGGAAATTTTGATCTTACAAAATTCGCAGTCTATCGAACCCTTCTCTGAGTGGTTAAGTAATTAACGTCTTTGTGTAGAGGCCGTGAAAATGTCTTACCAGACATGTTTTATCGTTTCGGGGATTCTTATTCTTTTATTAACTGGATCCCGGAGTCTTCACTTTGGCTTCGCCCGTCTGTTTGGGATACAACCTATAAAGTGAAGAACCGACGTCTTTGCGCACTGTATCCCGCCGTTGGGTATTTGTGAGCACCCGTTCGTGTTTCCGTAAAGATAAAGTTACCATCCAAGTTAAACTTGGAAACTTCTAGGAATCGAGTACAACGTTGTGTTAAACCATTATTACTTGAATTATTATTTTTATAAAGTACATTTATTTACGTCCGTATTGTTTTTTCAGTTGAAGAAAATACCACCTACGCGTTATATAATTGTGAGTGCGTGCCTCGTTAAAAATGCCATTTAATAATGTTTGTCGGAATAAGTTATCTGCTGTTTTGATGTTTTTCGTACGGATACGTAATAAAGTTGTTTACTTCTCTTTACTATTAATAGGTGTTGATTAGCTCTCGTTTTTAACAAAATCTTACTTGGGAATGAATAACATGGTATTGTTTTGCTTTCTATTCAGATTCACTTGATTGTGTTTACTGAACTCTTCTGTGTAGGTGAAGTATCGCAATACTTCCTTTACTTTATTTCGTATTATAGGTACCTGGGTTGATGCCACCAATTGTATAATTACCACACAATCATAGTAAATCTGTTTTATGAGAAACAGTAAATATTTTATCAGGTCGTAGTATAGAATAATTCAAATACAACGTTGTTCAATGCACTTTCGGATTTTCTTAACAGCACCAAGTGCAACTCTTCCGGGGTTAACTTAGTTTTTTTTTCACCATTCGCAATCCGAATAATCATATCATCTTTAAGATTTTGTTTAAAGTCTCCGCCTTTCTACTATCTTATCTAAAAGGTTAAGGGCTAGCGACCTTGTGGCCAAAACCTGTAACCGTTTCTGCCGATCGATAGCAAATGCAGTATCAACACGCGAAATGAAAACTTATGTTTGTAACCAGTCTTATCTCTGTAATCAATTGGATTGGACACATGAGATATGGAATGTTTTATTAAAATGGTATATATTACCATTCCCAAAAGTATTTTAGTATGTTCTTCCTGAAACACTATGTATATCACTTTCTTATTTTACTCATTTAATTTCTAAGCAATGGTGTGTCAGTACACAATTTTGATCAAAACATTTCATACGTTTAAAGTATCAATTAAAATTATTTCAAAATTTTGACATATTGATTATTGACCGATTAATTAAAAATATGTTTTCTAAGGCGTTATTTCGATAGTGTAATTAAACCAAAATTATGAAATATTTTTTTTCTATTAACCGATACCTGCTGCCCCCCAATTATAAAAGATGATGAAAACCTACCGCTCCAAACATACTCAAGGTAAATTCATAAATGAGACTTTTATGACGGACATGCATTTTTAAATCTTGTTAAACCAATTCAATATAGTTGAAATGAAATTTTATATTATAAAATCATTATAGGTATGGGAGGAACGTCTAGAAAAACCTAAAATTAGGAAACGTAAAGTAGACTTTTGTTTTACATGATTTCATGAAACACGTGCAAAATTGAAACAATCATTCTTCAAACATGAGTTCAACGCGATAATAAAATTTTTGCATCAATCAAAAATGATCCTCCGTTACAAAATAGTATACAGGGTGGCCCATTAGTGTGTGGACGGAAAATAACTTAAAACGTATTAGAGATAGAGAAAAACATTCTTCACACAAATTGTTTAGTTTTTAGAGATGCACAATCGGAAAATATTAGTAAGTATACAGGGTCGTCTAAAAACGTGTGACATACCAAACATATAATTTTTTTAATGAAACGCCCTATATATTTTTCTATTCTTAAATTCTACTTTTTTTCCTGATTCTAAAAATATGCGGTTGTCATGCCTTATATCGAATGGCTTAATAGATATGACCATTTTTTATTGCAATTAAAGGTTAGTAAACAATAGTTCTGATTATGTAACAAAATAGTACATATGCTCTATTTTTCAAAATTATTTTGAAATGTTGAGATATCTTTATTTTTTATACAGGGTGAACAAGAATGTCTATTTTAAAATTTCTCAATTGTTTCAAATAGATCACCCTGTATATTATTGCATATTTGGAATCAGCTATCTCGTGATTCTAAAAATGTATGCATTTGATAATTTGAAATAAACAATTTAAATCCAAAATGAAACCTTGCACTATAAATTTAAAATAAAGTCATTACTAAAATAAACTTTTGTTGCACAAATCAAGCTTAAGTGACTAATTGAACTAATCGAAATTAGGCACTAAGTAAAAAAAAAAGTTTGAAAAAGGAATAGCAAAAAATTAGATGTACTTATAACCACTGAAGTAAGTGTCAAAATGTCTTCCGCGTTGTATCGGCGTTTAGCGAACATTTGTTGATGCGTTTAGAAAATGATTCCTTGACACGTTGAAGTACATATGGCGTTATGGATGCGAATGCATTACGAATGCGCATTTTCATATCATCTTTTTTGTTAGGATTTCTTTGTATACAATTTCTTTCACGTATCCCCATAAAAAGAAATCTAGTGGTGTAAGGTCTGGAGAGCGTACTCGCCAGTTTTTAGCGCCTCCTCGATCTTTCCACCTCCCAGGAAATTGATTCAGCCATTCTTTAACGTTTTTAGCAAAATGAGAGGGAGCACTATATTGCTGGAACCACATGTCTTCGGCAATACGCACCGGAACATTTTGAAGAAGAGCAAAAAGTTGAGTACCTAGAAACTCATAGTAAAGAGCACCATTTTAATTATTTTCAAAAAAATAGGGTTCCAATAACGTATCCATCTAAAATTCAAGCCCATACGATGGGAGACCATTTATGGTGGCAAAACGTTATTCTTTTTTGATAATCAGCATTCAAAAGCTCCTGGTGAAGTTGTATATGGTTGTTGGTGTTGGTCCAATGCATAGATTGGCACTTAGTTTCAGGAGCGTAAGTGGAAAACGAAGATTCGTCACATGCTATCACTCTTTCCAAGAAGTTCGGGTCATTTTCAATGGCATTCAAAGAGGCAGTACAAACAATTTCGTGAGCTTCGTTTTTTTCAATCATGAAAATTTAAGACACCATTTTCGCACACATGTTAAAAGTGTTATGTAAAATTTGCCTTACGCATTCTTTTTTAATTCCTACAGTTTCAGCAATCGCACGTATAGTTAACCGACGGTCAGATCGAATCAGATTACCGACTTTGTCAAATTTTCATTCGTTTTTGACGGGGAAGGGCGACCCGGGCCTGAATTATCTTCAACGTCTTTTCGGGCATCTTGGAAACGCTTAAACCACTCAAAAAATCGCGCACGTGATAAATATTCATTACCATGCATTTCTTTTAATAAAAGATAGGTATCAGTAGCGCTATTTTCCAAGTTTCATGTGAAATTTCACTACGATTCGTTGCTCTATTATTATACTTCATCATTTTTCCTGCAAAACAAAACAACAACTTTTATACAAACGAAGGCCACGGTAACACTAATTTGTTTACAGACACGGGAGGCACTCCATTCGAAGTAGAAGGCTTCACGCCACACAGCCGTCGGTCGTTTGCGTTTGGCGCATGCGTATTTCGTTATTCTATAGCCACACCTCGTATTATAAATCGCGCAACGAGCATCTTGAATGTTTCCTGTTAATTTTCAATGGAAATAACACCTCCAAAATAATTTAGTAATCCTGTCAGAAGTCTAAATACGTTATAGGCAACTTAATTCCAGATTAAATAACTTGCCTTGTACCATTGCATATGGCTAGGAAATCCGAGAAACAAGTACATATTGTGCAACGAAATCAAACTTCCTTCATACTCAGTATGAAAAATTTTCTTTAAGTGATCTTCCTAGACAACGAAATTAAATTTTATATATGGACCTCAGTTTACGGTACTTACAGACTTTGTCAGCGCTTCCTTCTATGCTATATCCATTACGTTGAAGTTGCGTAGTGTGTGTTTGCACGATTTTTGTGTTTATCGTGGGTCTTCATTATATTTCTAAAGTGGAGTATATCAAAAAATATCGAAAATTGTTACGAAAATGAACCTTTGGATAAAATCATCATTTCGTTACAACTTATTGTAATCCTCAAAATGTCCAAGTACGTGATACGAAGTATTGTAACTAGGAACCGTATGTTTGAAACGTCTTTACTCTAGTGATATGAATATTGGTAGTTCAAGAACCGATAGTATTGGTAACCTATTGAAGAAATGACTTGAGGAACGTATATGGACGTCAGTGTTATGCGCTCTAAGTAGTGAAAATCTAACCTAAATAAATTCGTTATTAATAACGCAATTAGTATTAAATTTTTACCAGTGATATAGGCCATTATGATTAATATTTTTGTATGAATGGATCTTTTTTGAAGTCTGAATCCAGCCAACTATGATTAAAATAAAAACCAGTGTTTCAAGTAAAGTCATAGTGACGATGACGAGAGAGCAAAAACGTATTTAAAAAAGTTGCTGGTAATCACTAAAATACTCCAAATACGAAGTTTCGATGAAAAAATTTTATTTTTAATTTTTCTACATTTTTTTGTAAACTCATTGGAAAAATTCTTATCTTCAATATCAAGTGTTCCATGTACAATCAAAACAATTAAAAATCGTTTTTAATGTCAAATATCAAAAGAATTTACTTAAGCTGCATGAAATTTTGTGTTGTTTGATTAGTGATGGATGTACAACCATTAAGTATTCATAAAAAGGTAGAAATTATTCCACTTGTTGGTGCCGAAAGGCTGCTGTAGAGTTTAACGCGAGTTATCCTGAACGTTCACCTATCCATCATGGGGTAGTTGCACACTTGAATCGCCTTTTCAACGCTACTGGAAACGTCAGTAAGTCAAGACCACGACGATTAAATAATCCAAGGCACTCTGATGATGCATTAGTATTAGCAACATATGGTAATAATCCTCGCACAAGTTTACGAGATATGAGTAGAAATTTAGATATCTCTTATACTAAAATTTGGAGATGTCTTCGTCGACATAAATTAAAATTCAACAAGCTAAAATTCTTGCACACGCTAGAAGAAGGAGATTTGCGTAGAAGAATGGAGTATTGCCTATGGTGTCAAGTAATTTTTTAAACGACACAGAATTTTTGAAAAAATTATGTTTACTGATGGAGCTACGTTCACCACTAACGGTATAGTTTCATCATAGAACTGCAGATACTGGGCAGCAGAGAACCCAAATTTTGTAATTAATCGTTAAAGACAATATTCACAAAGAGTTAATGTATGGTGTGGAATTTTAAATACAAGAATCATTGGCCCTTTTTCTTTTTCGAAATGTTAAACACGCTAATGTTTTTAAATTTTTTAAATAACGCATTAATGGACTCATTTTATGCTTTGCCAATCATTGTAAAGCGAGAACTGTATTTACAGCTTGATGGAGCCGCAGCTCATAACGCAAGAAGAGTATGAACATGGTTGGACGAGAATTTTCCTTTAAGATGGATAGGTCGCAATAGTCCTTTAATCGAATGGCCACCGAGATCGCCCGATATTACACCACTGGACTTTTTTCTTTGTGGAACTATTAAAAATATTGTATATGCATCCAGACCTCGAAACAGAGGGGACCTATGCGAGAGGATCCAACAAGCCTGCCGCGAAATTTCTCTGGAAATGTTACGACGCTTTATACTGAATAACAGAAGACGGGTAGAAAAATGTGTGTGTCAGGGCGACTTAGTTGAAAAATTTCCTATTTAGTAAGTATTACAAAATTATAATTTAACGTTTACTGTATTTTTAATTGTACATGGAACACTTGATATTTGAGATACAAATTTTTTCAGAGTTCACACAAAAATGCAGAAAAATTAAAAATAAAAATTTTTCAGCGAAACTTCTTATTTGGAGTATTTTAGTGATTAGAGGCAACTTTTTTAAATACTTTTTTACTTTAACCGTCATCGCTAATATGACTTTACTTGAAATACTGGTTTCATACAAAAATATTAATAATAATGGCCTCTATCATTGGTAAAAGTTTTATACTAATTGCGTTATTAATAAACAATTTATTTAGGTGTAAAGTGAAATACGCTGTATAAATTCATGTGTCAGGATCTCCGTATAAGGAATAATCTTAAAAATAGGAAATGTGTTACTTATTGACGGAAACGCGGCATTAAAATTTGGAAATCCTTAAATGATAAAGTTAAATCATCTTCAGCGTATTGTAAATTATTGTTATTCTTATTAACTTTTATGGAAATCTTGATATTTTTAAGCTTATTTAAAGATTTAAAAAACAAAAACGATGAAAACTAAAACTTTCAGGGCTAACGTTCATAATAATTAAAAATATCTTTTCGGGCAAAACCGTGTATTTTAAAAGCATATTTTTACAAACTCGCGTTCGGCTCGCCAGTTATATCCTTCTGTTCGCCAGTAAAACCCGTTACCTTGCGTGTAATGTTATATATTTGTAATATATACTCATTTATGATGCAAATAGAACACAATTTTCAAATGTAAATAATGCTACTAATTTGTAAAACTGACAACAGTTAACTTGAAAAAATGTCTGGTTGGTTACCTTTGAAATCATTACTCTGACAACGGCGCTTATTGTTTATTTTGCTATTATTTTGCTAATACATTGTGAACAAGGTACGATCGTCTCTAACTTGTAAAAAATCAACAACTTTCGTCTCTAACCTATAAAGTTTTTACTAGTAGCTAGCTTGTTACGATTGAGTTTCAACGGCAATAAGCTGACTTGATAAATTGACATTTAGAAATGAGTAACAAATAATAGTATTTTACATTACAAGCCAGGTAAAACAGTTTTTACTGGCGATAGGATGAGGATGACTGGCGAGTCTGTCACATCCTTGAGACAGTAAAAACGGTTACCTAGCGTGTCATGTATAAAATTTTATTTGTTTTTCATTTGTAAATAAACCGAAAACTCTTAATGAAATCAAAGTTTCCCTTTCTTTCATAACAATCATTATATTTTCAAAAATGGCTCGTTACCTTTGAAATCATTACTCTGACAATGGCGCTAATCGTTTATTCTACTATTTGTTATTTTGCTAATACAATGTGAACAAAGTACGGTCGTAAAAAATCAACAACTTTCGTCTCTAACCTGTAAATTTCTTAACTAGTAGCTAACTTGTCAAGATTGACTTTCAACGGCAATAAGCTGGCTTGATAATATTGACATTTATTAATGAGTAACAAATAATATTATCTCTAGACATTTTTTCGAGCTCTTGAATATTTTGAAAATTATCTCTTTATGGCACAGAGCATCAAAAATTGCTAAGCAACGATTGCACTAACTATTCAAACAAGCTTCGGTATCGAACATTTATTAACGTTAAGGAAAATCATGCATTACTATTTATAGAAATTAAAAGTACACAACAACATCAATATAGCCAATATACTATGTGTGCAGTGCGGCTTCATGCCAGCGAGATGTGTTGGTCAGATGGTTCTTTCCAGCAGGTGATCGAAAAGTATTTTGAGTAGAAAAAATAAGCTGTACTGTGCGTTTGTAGATATGACAGAGTGAATAGGGAGAAGCTGTGGAAAATATTAAATGAATATGGCGTAAGTAAAGGTCTAACAAATGGAATAAGGGCAGTAGATAACGGTAGCCGGGCATGTGTTGGAATGAGAAGAGGTGTGAGTGAATACTTTAATGTTGAGCAAGGAGCGCGACACGGCTGTATTCTGTCATCGTGGTTGTTCAATGTATCGGCAAGCATGTGCCGATACTAATGGGGTGACGTAGATGCACGAGTTCTGGTGTATGCAGATGGCACAGTCTTATTACGTGACAGTCTGGATGAGCTACAAACTGTTCTGAGGAAGTTTGATATAGTTTGTGGAGCATGGACCTAAAGGTAAACGTGAACAAAACTAAGATTGTAGTGTTCAATCGGGAAGGTGAAAAGGACAGTAGAGTATTTACCATGCAAGATGAAATTGTAGAACAAGAGGATGAGTTGGTATGTCTGGGTAGAATGTTCATTGCAAATGGTACAATGGATGGCGAGATTGGACGAAGGTTCAATGCTGGAAGTATGTGGACGATAATGAGAACGGAAACCATGAGCCTAGCTGCGAAAAGAGCAATCTATAATGACGTGTTTGTCCCGTCGGTACTGTATGGAAGTGAGACATGGGTATGTCAAGAAAGTACGAAAGAAAAGTAAATGCCGTGAGTATGAGATTCCTGAGAAGGGCATGTGGTAAAACGAGAAGAGATAAGATGAAGAATGAACGAGAGTGGTGAGGAAAAGACTTTGATAGATAGGTATAAAAGTAGTACACTACGTTGGTTTGGCCACATAGAATGAATATCTTAAGATTAACGAAGCAAATATATGTGGGTGAGGTTAGAGGTGGTAGGCCGCGTAAAACTTGACTGAATGAATGATAAAAGAAAGAAAGATAAGAAGTTTAAAAATAAACAGGCATGTCAGAGACAGTGTATGAATGTTGCGAAAGCTAGGGAGGTATCCAGAGATACAAAAATATGGAGAAAGATTCTGAATGAAAAATAAATGAGAGGATTGTTTTGCCTACCCCGCAATGGATTAGTATGAAGATTATGTAATGTAATGTAATCTGCACCACTTGCCGGAATTGCTAAATATTTCGTTTGAAAGTTTTAGAAACTAAAATAGGATAAAACGTTGTATGTACCACGGGCATAACAGTAGATTATGGCTTGTGGGAAATTAAAATCCCTCTTTCGTCAGGCTTTAAACATCGTCGTGCCATAATCTGCTATATTATTTGTATGACGGGACTTATGATTCTTTTGTGTATGGGGACGAGATTCCTTTTGCCTTATCCCTTTTGCAAATGAATAGGATAAATTCTGGATTATTGTTCCGTGGTTTATAATGTACTCTATAAGTTTAAAATTGGCAGGAATTTTCAATGGAGCTTATAAATTTTTTTAAAAAATTAATTAATAAATTAATAGCATAAATTCAGGATGATTGTTCCATGATTTGAAATATATTTTAGGAGTTTAAAGTTGGCAGGACTTTTCTGATGGGACTTATGATTTTTTTTATATTTGGGGGTTTTCATCTTTTATTCTCAATGCAAATTAATGGGATATATTGAGAATGATTGTTTCATCATTAATAGTATATTTTATAAGTTTCAAGTTGGTAGGATTTTTCTGATGGGGTTTATGAATCTTTTTTATCCCCATTGCAAATGAATATGATACATTCAGTATGATTGTTTTTTAGTTTAAAGTTGGCAGAATTTTTTTTATTTGGACTTAAAAATGTATTTTTGTATTTCAGGGCGAGTTTTGACCTTTTATCTCTTTTTCAAATTATTGGCTTCACCATATTTTTGCGTGGCTTATAATATATTTTAGAAGTTTAAAGTTCGCAGGATTTATGAATTTTTTATACATTTTCAAATTAAGTATACATTTAGAATGATTGTTGCGCGGTTGATATATAATTTATAAGTTTAAAGTTGGCAGGATTTTCTGATGGGAATTTATTTTTATGTTTGGGGGCGAGTTTTTATCTTTTTTCTCCTTAGCAAATTAATGAGATAAATTCAAGATGATTGTTGCTTGGTTTATAATCTATTTATAAGTTTAAAGTAGGCATGATTTTTCTGATGGGACTTATGCATTTTATTTATATTTGGTGGTGTTTTTACCTTTTATCTCCTTTGCAAATGAATGGGATAGATTTAAGGTGATTTTTGCGTGGTTGAAATTGGCAAGATTTTTCTTTCTCTATTTATATTTTTTTTTTGTTTACCGACGCCACTGATGTTTTGGCCGCTGGCATAAATTTGGCTGCTAACTTAACACCGGTAAAAATTTGTACTTTAAATAGGTATTTAACCCTGTAATGCAACGTTTTAAAATTAAAATAAGACAAACGGAAGTAGTTTTTGTTTGTAGCGAAGTGTACTTGAATAGCCACCCGGTATTTCCATTTTGGCACTCAGCTAGTTGTCCTCCGTCGATTCCGCATCTCATCAACCCCATTGTTTTGAACGGGATTCAGAAGCCATCTACAAAACACAACCCTGCGTTCTTCGTCTCCTGGGTATAAACCATGGACAGGTTGCAGATGAAAGGGTTACTGTGGTCCTGTTTTAATATTATTACAACAGTGCTTTTATAACTTCCAGTGGTTCGACTGACTCTTCTTTGACTAGTCCTCGAATCTCTATTAAATACACCAAGTACGTTATTGCTTCTCCTTACCGTATTAAAATTCAGACGATTAGGATTCCTAGGTATAGCCTTCAACCCTTGTTGATAAATTGAAAATGCACGTTTAAAAAAACATTATGATGTCGTCTGTTGGGAAATCATCTACGGTATTCACGAGCTACTTCTGCTGTATTCCCATCACAAAAACCATAACCAAAATGCATGTCAGAATATTCTTGATTAGAAAATTTAAAAGGCATTTTATTTAACGTTTGAAACTACCAACCAAATTAAAAATAATTTACGAAATTACTTTTGAATGAAAATAAATATTGTTCGTATAAATGTCAAAACTTAGTCATAGTTTACTTCGTGAAATTTAAATTCGAAATTAAATTTTACGTCTCTGCCCTGACATTACCAGACAAATCTGAAATATCTCGAAAACGGTACGCCGTACGTGTACCACGGAACCATACTTTTTTGTTCCAAAAAGCATAATTAATCGGAAGACGTTATTGGATTTACCATAAAGTCAGTTGCGTAGGAGATGATATGGTACAACCATATCTCCGACACTGATTTTCGTAGTCTATCATCATAAGCCCTAAATAATGAGGGACAATTAGTGCACACTGCGTACCAAATTTAAAATTATTCAAAGCTGCCATTTTAGAAATATTCAAAAGATTCTATTTATTTTACAAAATTTCAACCCTCTGTATCTCGAAAACGAAGCTCATAATATCATAATTTAAAATTTAAGCGGCTTGTTGAATGTTCCGAATTAAGGAATAAACCGTAAGCAATTAGATAGTAAAACGGTTTTATATAAATTGTATATTAATATTTTATGTAGGTATTCGGGCTCATCAGAAACTGTTTTTAATTGTTTAGGTACTTTTAGGAACTTAATTGTTTATATCGTCATAATGAATTTATTTATTCAATTTAATTTCATTCAGTTTGCAACATTTTAAAAACAATATCAGTAAAAGAAAATGTGTAGTACCGCTGTGTAAATGATTTTAAGTCGGTATTTGCCATTTCTGTAAAGACATACCGATGCACATTCTCATCTTCTTCTAACACATGTACTTGAACCAACGTTTTAGTTCACTACCCGCGGATTTATACCTAACAAATTTCTTTCCTTCGTCATATAACATTTGTGTAAACATGACAAAGTTGTTGAGTGTTCGACCGTAGTGCTTGAATAAAAGCACTAATCCGATATCGGAATTCTCAAATCTGACTTAAAAAGAAACTTTTGCAACTATCGGAATAAGTTATTCCATATTAGCAATTGTATAATTAGTATCTTGACTAGAGGCTGCTGAAACTCGTTTCGGCCTTCCGGGCCTAATTTCACCAATATGTAATTACATATATTAAGTATCTAAAGATTTATTAAGTATTTAACAATCCAATCTAATAAAAAAATTTATCGGAAATTACATTTAGCTTTCAAGGAAAAGCTAAAATAATTCAACTTCAATCCAACTTATTTTTAGCATATGAGTTTACATACATATTGAACGTGTGATACGAAATTTTGTTAAAATAAATTAATAAGATCGATTGCATAATGAAGATTCTGAAAAACTAAAGTTTACAACAAAAGTCCATCTAAAACTGTATTTGCTTATTGTGTAATTAACGTACATGGTACTATTTTGGGATACAAAAATAATATACGTAGTTTCAAGATTGTCACTTGTTTAATTCCTTAAAATAATTTATATTTTTATACATATTAGTTTACTTATATAAATGTTTAATGTTTTATTTATCGTATAAATATTTAGGCTACATATTGTAACATTATCCTTATCATACAGAGAAGTATGCCAAATTGAGGTTACATAAAGCTAATTTGTTAAAATTTTGTTTAGTGTTTCAATCTTAATTAGTATATAAAACCGTAGAAAATTATAATGTTTAAAATGTTTTCTAGGAAAGTATTGAGATTAATTACATATTGTTCTAATTAAAGAATAAATTTTTCTATTAACTTTAATTATAATTTAAACAATACTGTTTTATTTTAATCTCGAAAATTATATATGATTTAAATGTATACTTCAAAATAATTCTAGTACAAGTTGTGTGGTTAAAAACGATAATTCATATCTTACTTGATAAATGTTTTCAAAATATTATTTTTCTTTGACCGTTTGACGCAGATAAAAGTTAGGTAAACAAACTGAGTCTTAAATTATGTGTATTTTTATTTTTTTTTATATCCCTTAGTAGTAAACAATGCTCGGTGTCGTAAAATATCAGGTAGATGGGATGTACATAAATTGTCTGATTGACTTCATAATGTTTTTGCGGCTTTTGAAGTTTTACCACAAAAAAACATTTTCGAACGTATTACTACGATCCAAAATGCGTTTAATAATTTATTGATGCATGACTTTTCTGATTTAGCACTATATACAGGGTGTATCCAAAGTAATCGGAAATACTGTTGGGGTGACCGACGGACTGTTCGTGTAAAATTACAATTTTTTGTTTTTTAAGACATGAAATTAATATATATATATATATATATATATATATATATATATATATATAGGGTGACAGAAAAAGTGCCATGCATAGTGCCACGTGATAGAGGACACTAAAATAAGAAAAAAAGTTCCTATGAACTTAGGTCCGCAACGCCTTCGTTTAAAAGATGTTGAAGTTTAATTTTTTTTTTTTTTAATATCTTTTTACAGTGATGTAAAAAGCGGACGAAATTTTGTATGCCTAGGGCTTTTTATCACGCAGAATTCAAATATGACCTTAGTTCTTTTATTACTGATAGAGGGCACCACATACATGTTTCCATCTTGTTTGAATCGGTCCTAACTTTTTTGCCTTACACTGTATCTCATTTTCGACTGGAAAAATTTGTTTTCCCATCTTTTCTGCTTCGAAAAGGTATACCGTATTGAAGTCGATAAGACCAACGGTTTACGAGAAAAATGCATCCGATGCACGCCCGTATCATTTCCAAAAGGTTCATTCATAACTATCTTCCTCGTGTACAATTTTGCGAATGGTTGCAAAATCAAAGACACGATATTTTTTCTTCAAGTTTGTTTACTGATGAATCTGGTTTTAGCCGTGATGGTGTTCTGAATCTACATAATATGCACCATTGGAGTGATGAAAATCCTCATCAAACCGTAATTAGAAGTCACCAATATGGGTTTTCTATTAATTTGTGGGCAGGTATAATTGACAATTACTTAATTGGCCCATTTCAATTGCCCAATCGATTGACAGGTGAACTGTGTCGAAATTTCTTGGAGAATGAACTAAATACGTTATTAGAGGATGTTCCATTGGCTATTATTGGTAGAATGCGTTACATGCATGACCATGGCCAGCTCGTAGTCCCGACCTTAATCCCCTCTATTTTTCATTTTGGGGATTCATGAAAAATGATGTTTATTCTGTAGAAATACATAATGAAGAGGAAGTATGGAATCCGCAGATAGATTTCGTAATAACCCAGGAATATTTCAAAGATGCCGTCAATCCTTATGAAGAAGAATTGAAAAATGTATTCAAGTACAAGAACAACAATTTGAACATCTAAAAAATTTAATGTTTTTTTTTAATCACTGCCCTTCATTGTTTATATTAAAATTTAATTGTTGAAGTGTTATGTCATTGTTTTAGCAAATAAGTTACTTTGGGGCTTTTGGATAATTTGCATGCATCGGATGCATTTTTCTCGTAAACCGTTGGTCCTAGCGACTTCAATAAGGTATACCTTTCTGAAGCAGAAAAGATGGGAAAACACATTGTTCCAGTCGAAAATGACATACTGTGTAAGCCAAAAAAGTTAGGACCAATTCAAACAAGATGGAAACCTGTATGTGGCGCCTTCTATCAGTAATAAAATAATTAAGGTCATATTTGAATTCTGCGTGATAAAAAGCCCCTGTATACAAAATTTCGTCCGCTTATTAGATCATTGTAAAAAGATGTTAAAAAAAACAACAAAAAAATAATTAAACTTCAACACCTTATATCATAAACGAAGGCGTTGTTGACCTAAGTTCATAGTAACTTTTTCTTATTTTAGTGTCCTCTACCGCATGGCAGTATGCATGGCACTTTTTTCTGTCACCCTGTATATATATATATATATATATATATATATATATATATACAATACAAGCTTCCAATGGACGTTTAATGATTCAGCTATTTCGGTAACTCTGAGCACATACGCATATAGTCTGTACCATACTTCAAATTCAGCATTGCACTTACGGGCTGCTGTATTGCCAAACGTACGCCTCAACCGGATTCTGTTTAACCACAAAACTTTCACTTTTATAATCCTCTTAGCTTGGGCTTAAACGAAGGTATTAGACGCCGTACTTCTACTGCATGTTAAAAACCGATTTTTTTTTTTTTAATTATAATAATTAAAATTATATAAAAACGACAGTTTGAGTTAAATGAATTTTTATTATGTTTTTTTTCCAAAATATCAGAAAAGTTACTTTAGTAAGTAGATATACAAATTGTATGTATTAATAATTTATTTATTTTATAACCAAGTTATAAATGTACAATTTAGTTGCTTCATTGTATGTATTATCGCGGGAGTTTGATACAGTTTCACTCTTTTTACGTTTTTAATTAATCTTTCTAAGAAACTAACGCAAAAGTATTTTGCAGCTCCCTATTATTACCTATCTTAATTGCAGAGTCATTAACAAATTAATGATAAGATAAATGTTTGCATTATCTGATTTCATATTTAATTGTGTTATGGCCGTTTGCACCGACATTTTTAAGCTATTAAAGCTAAGTAAAACTTAATTACCATGGAAACAATTATTGTAAAAATTATTTCTATACCAATTAAGTTTTATTTAGCTTTAAGTATACCTTAAAAGTGTCGGTGAGAACAGCGCCTCAGGTGAAAGAAAAGTGACAACGCTATCCAAAATGTATAAGAAATACATTGCCCTATGCGGCCGTACTGAATTTGAAGTATGGTACAGACATAGCCACGAAGGCTAGCTAATTCCATACAAAAATGCGTATTAGCGATTTCAACATTAGTAAACTCTGGAATCGTCAAAAAGTTATAACTGAACAGGAAAGTAGAAAAATGCGGTTCCACCATAGATATAGTAATTAATAACAGATTAAACAATCTTTGAAATCATGTATGATCCGAATTGAAACTGCGCATGGGGGTATTAGAAATTGCGCACTAGTGAATACTGTACTGTGTAAACATAAGCCGCCGTGCGTGCAAGAAGGTAAATAGTTGTAATTATATAATGATTTGTGACCTCACTTGAAAAATTGTAGATTTTCTTTTAATTCTTTGCTCTTATTTTGACAAAAAGGCACTATGCAGCTTCTCATATTTCACTTCTACTAATAGTAAACTGGAAAAGCGCGAAAAACCGAGGTTAGGACGCTTAGCCAACACAGTAACCACAGAATTTATCACGAATGTTTATAGGAACTTTTCGTAAAATTGCCTCCCCTCCCTCTCAACACACACCAACACTCGTGCAGTCGCACTCGTGCCCACACACACACGCTTACATACGCACGGCCACACACAACGCATACACGCACGCACGTGCGCGCACGTAGGCGCACACAGACACTGACACGTACGTACCACTCCGCAATACCCGCACAGTCGCACGCACGCCTACACAGACACTCTGAACGTTTTATAAGAATAGTTTACTGTTCGCTCAAGTCAAGATTTTCGTGTATTATTAATTCCGGGTTTGTCGATGAATCGACCCATTTTACTTTAATATTATCTGTATAAATTGGGTCATGGTCAAACCAACTTTTTGTGTTTACTGCCGATGCACATCGCGACAATTTTGTTAGGGTTGGTTTGTAATTCATTATTTTTGGACCAATTAGAGATACTGCGTAGGTTAGCCGTGAGTTTTGAAATAAGGAAAATTGTTTGATGTACATGATACATATAGAGACGATACACATTGAGACCTTTTCTTTAAGTAACTGCTGGATCACTACGTATCCAAGCCTATGTCTTTTAGTTTTTGAAGCAATGGTTCAAAGTTGACCACATCATCCGGCTTAATAACTGAGTTTTGATGGCATTCGACAATTATCTGGTTAACGTTCATAAATATTTAAATAATACAAAATAAATAAAAAGTAGACATTCATTTTTCTCGCATTTATTTTCGTAATTTTCGGCGTTCATGTATTTATGGCAATCGCCGCTCTTCGATCGTGATTTAAAAATAAGCAGGCAAATGGGAATGAATCCCATATCTCCACTCTTTCCTTTAGATATGTGTGTGAATAATCCGGACGATGTTCCATCACTCCAGCACTTGGAAACTGTATGTGCAGCGTCTACGTAAGTGTCATCCTAGTACACGATTGGTCTGCCCTCATCTCTAAGTTTTTTCAACTTTTGTAAATAATTTAGTAAGGAATTTCAGCTGTTAAAATTCACGGTGATCAAACAATGTATAAATTGAAAAGCAGTACCTACGCCTCTGTACTCTGTAAAACTGTACCAAATTTTCGTCAGGAAAAATGATACGAGCTATATATAATATACTATTTGCTCCAACCGCAGACTATTGTTGGATTTTTCGGATCACCATGACATAAAGCAATTTTTTAGTACACGTAAAAAATAACTTATATACAACGTTTCTAAAATTAAACGTTTTTTTTTTAAATTTGATTCTACATCTAAAATTGTTGTGTTATCATATTGAAAGATGTGTCCTAAATCTTTCGTAAGTTTAGCCAAAGCAGTACTTTTAGGTTTAACACGAACATCAGATTTATGCCGTATTAATCTGTTCTTTAAAGGTTGTAAAGATGTTTCTATGTATACTTTATCACAAGGACCGCAAGGAATGTGGTAAATAGTATTAATTATGTTATTTTTCGAAATTTTTAATTTTAATTTTGACACTAAATTTATACACCTGTTATTAATGGAAAATACCGGATATAGTTTAAATTTTTTAAATTATTTATATATTAAGCATTTTTATTGTTATAAGGAAGGGGTACAAAAGTAAATTTGTCATTTTCCTGAGGTTTATTATCCGTAGAAAAATTATTATAAAAAATGTATTAGTTGTTTAATTATTTTGGATAATTAATTTCAATAAATGTTTTAATAATATTTTTGATACCTATATGTTTAGAACGCAAATTTAGATCCGCGATTTTCAAACATCTTCGAACTGTATTAATGATTAATGTTAAAGTATGATTAGAATAAAAATTTAAATACCTCCTCTATGTGTAGGTTTTTGAAACCAGTCGATTAAAATTTGTTTTTTGTTCAAATGAATTTGTTATCTTTTTGAATTTCTACAGTAAATTGTAATTTGGAATTAAAATTATTAAATGTATCTAAAACTTCATCTATCTTGATTTCTGGCGCACTCATTAAAATATCATCAACATCTCTAAAATAAAATAAAGGTGTGAAACTTAATTTTTCCAAACATACCTTCCAAATATTCCATTACTAGGTTAGCAACGGTAGCAGAAATAGGCTATCCCATTGCACAACCATATGTTTGTTAATAAACTGTTTCCAAATATTTAAAATAAGTAGCCTATAAACATAATTCTACTCCTTAACAAACTGGTTCATGTCTAATTGTGTATGTTGTTTAATTAAATTCTATTTTTGTTTCAAAATAATTGTTCTTAAAGGAATATATTTGTGTATAAAGAAATAACACCCAAAGATGTAATTAATTTTTGATTATCCCAATTTATTTTCTTTAAATTCCATTGAGTTTATTATAGAATATTCTTTTTTATTCAAAATATTTTGTATTATATTTGCCAAAAATTTAGATAAATTATATATAGGTGAATTTATTGAAGATATGATTGGTGGAAGTGGTCGATTTTCTGTAGGTGAAAAATATATTTGTGGAACATTGGATATTTACATTTTAAATTATTAAATTCAGTTTCCGATAATTTTCCTTGATTGAACCAATTTTCAATTAACATGTAATACTGCTTATATTTCTTTAGTTGGATCTTTTGTGTGTGCGTGTGGGCGCGCGTGTGTATATATACAGGGTGTATAAAAAAGATGCGGCAATATTAAAGGGGTGATTGCCCAAGTCATTTTATACAATAAAGTTCCTATAAACTTAGGTCCGCAAACGCTTCGTAACCGATCTACAGCGTGTTGAAGTTTAATTTAAAAAAACAGTCAAAATTAGATTTTTCCAAAACGGCTTCAGATATCATAATGAAATTTTACGCATGTCAATAGCTGTGGTAGACGCATACTTTGCAATACAACACGATGTTTCAGTCGTACCATTGGCGCGCGTAATATCACGTCACAGGCTATTTTTCAAGAAAAAGGTAGGATGCCGCTGATTTCTCGAAAAATAAAAAAATATTTTTTGATTCTTTGTTCAATTATGAAGAAAAAAGCTCTCTTGACTTTTTATCGTACGACTTACGGTTTTTGAGTTAAAAAAAAACATTTTAGTGCATGTCCATTTATTACAGAAAAAAAGTTTAAAAAATCAAGGGTTTCATTCAAGGGCAAAAACAAATATTTCACCAAACCAAAAATTTTACCAACCAAAAATTACAAAAACTGTTCAAAGTCGAACTCCGATGCAAGAATCTAATCTCCTCATTGACTGGCGAACTCTCTCAGAAACACCAGGATCTGTTTTAATTGAGTTGCACCCAGCAATGATTCGATTTCTTAAGTCTTCTACTTTTTCCAATGGAGTAGCGTACACCAAGGACTTCAAATGGCCCCACAGGAAAAAATCAAGGGGATTTAAGTCCGGGGATCGTGCAGGCCATAAGTGAGGTTCCACCCCGGCCAATCCAACGATTTCCGTATGCTTGTGTTAAGAAATCACGAGCTACTTGACTAAAGTGGACTGGTGCGCCATCGTACATATACCACATTGCATCTCTAATTGCTAATGGTACATCCTCCAGAAATCCAGGGAGCGTGTTTTCCAAAAAGTTGCGATACACCTCTCCGGTAAGTCTCCCGGGTAGAAATACCGGTCCAATTAGGCAGTCACCCACAATCCCAATCCAAACGTTCAAAGAAATTTGATGTTGAAAACGATCTTCAACAATTTCATTTGAATTTTCTTCACCCCATACATGGTTATTATGGAAATTCCGCATTGCATTTCTTGAAAAACTCGCTTCATCGGTGAACAGAATCAACATCAGGAGTTGAGGGATTTGAACCATTTTGTGCAAAAGCCATTGACAGAATGCAATGCGAGGAGGAAAATCAGCATGAACAAGTGCTTGAACGTGTTGTATATGGAATGGATACAACAAATTTTCCTTAAGAATGTGCCAAATAGTCCCATTACTTATATCCAAAGCGTCAGCAATTTTTCGAGTAGAAGTACCTCGATCTTCTTCAATCATGTCCAGCACATCCTCTTCCAGCTCTACCGTTCTTGCTGTCCTTGGCCTTCCTGCTCATCCATTTCATCTTAATGTGCCTGTTTCATAAAGACGCCGATGAATACATTCGAAAGTTTTTCTATCAGGAGCAATACGGCCCGGAAATCTTTCAGTATACAACCGCCTAGCTTCTAATGCATTCCCATCAGTAAGTCCTTAAATGTAGTGCATGTCGGTCATCTCGGCATTCGTATAACGATTCATGATAAGGAATTTCAACAAATTCGACACATACAAAATTATTAATCACGAGACTCATTCAATATGTCAGTGAATAATAGAGGAATGTTTAAAAATATTTTTGTACGCATGATTAATGGAGATGTACTAAAATGTTTTTTTTACTCAAAAACGGTACGTCGTACGATAAAAAGTCAAGAGAGCTTTTTTCTTCACAATTGAACAAAGAATTACAAAATATTTTTTACTTTTATGGAAATCAGCGGCATCCTATTTTTTTCTTGAAAAATAGCCTGTGACGTGCCAATACGCGCGCCAATGGTACGACTGAAACATCGTGTTGTATTGCAAAGCATGCGTCTCCCACAGCTATTGACACGCGTAAAATTTCATTATGATATCTCAAGCCGTTTTGGAAAAATCTAATTTTGACTGTTTTTTTAAATTAAACTTCAACACGTTGTAGATCGGCAACGAAGCGTTTGCGGACCTATGTTTATTAGGAGCTTTATTGTATAAAATGACCTGGGCAATCACTCCCTTTAATATTGCCGCATCTTTTTTAAACACCGTATATATATATATATATATATATATATATATATATATATATATATATATATATAAAACTATTTAAAAATTAGGTACTAAACTACGTTCCATAATAGTTGATAGTTGATAGCACAGCACCCCATAAATTCTAATCCTTGAAACCGAACAATAGAAGAAAGATAAACAGCTTGATACAGTACCGTGGGATGATTTTATTTTAATAAAAATTACAACGAAAATACATTATTTACAATTTGTTAATTAAGTTCGACAAAATTTTAATAATTATACACTAATTTATTTGAAGGTCATGTGCAGTGAAACTAAAATTGTGATTTTTTTTAATATGCAACACACAATACCTAAAGTATTTAAAAATTACTGACATGTTTCTCGCCACAGGAGGGTCTTGTAAACCACTCAAACCTTTATAATCGGATTACCGAAAAACAGTATGTAAATAAAGAGAGTGAAAATGTTTAAACGCATTTTAATATGCATTACTGGTACAAAATTAATGTGCAGTACTTACAGTTGTATAATTCAGTAATTCTATCTGCTGAATAATTATGCTAATTAATTTTTAATCGTATTACTACCTACATAGTGATTTTTATTGATTTAAGCTTCGTTTTGATTCTTCTTTTCCGCTTCCTGCTCGATAGTAAGCCTAATTAGTGGAGTTTTAATGCATTATTTAAATATTGAGTAATGTTAATAAATTGATAAATACTCCTTTTTTTGTTAGTTTTATAACAATAATGCAATTTTATAACCACACCCGCTTCAACCAATAAAAATCACCCCGTGTGTACCTACACTAAAAAGATATCTACATTAGTAAATCCCATCTTATAATTCGTACTTATTGCCAAGTACGAACTAGAATAGTATCAATATTCCGTAAGAAGTTATTTTAATCTAGTATACGCGATGATCACTTAGAAGTGGACGTCATTTTTTTTACTAGTTAGAAAAGTAATCTATTTGTATACTTGTTCATATCAAATTAATTATATTAGTAGATTAATGGCACATTTTTCACACTGCAAAAAATGCAGGGCCGGACACGCTTCACGCACAATAATAAACAAGCGATAGTATTTTAATTGTTTAACAAATATATCGCCGCCTTATTAAACCGCATTAATTATGATTCTGGAGTAAGTAGCAATTTATCAGTACAAGGTACTTTAAAGAAAATATTTCCAAGTGGAAGATTACGACTAATGCGAGAATCTACAATTTCGGGCAAAAGAGCAGAGAATTAAAATTTTTCTAATTTTGAGCACATACTTTCCCAAAAACTACTATCTTGTGGTACATCTTCACATACAAGGTCTTTAGAAGTGTATATAATAAAATAGCGCAACGCCCTCTGAGTCATTCGCAACTGCCCTTGTATTTGATACATATAAGCATGATTCTTCTTTAATTTTATTTCATCATTTATGTCGACGTATCGATAAGTAATTATTTTTTTATGAATTCCTTCACGAATTTCAATATCGCGAGCAGCGTATGGACATTCTACTTCTATTATAGAGTTTTCACCTAATACTAGTCCATCAGGCGAAGCAGCTAAAAATGTATAACTTTGCTCATTAAACAAATCACATGGTTGTACCGTTTTATTAAATATAAAATAGCTTTGACAGTGGCAACAGTGGATGTCGTCGGTTTCATATTACATATTTTACCAAAATTTCTGGCAGTAAGACGAATAGATTTTTCTCAAAACCATTGCGGATTTGAAGATTGTCTTCTTGTATTCATCTCCACATCTGCAATATCTACCGCATTTATTTCAGACAAAAATTTCGCTTTCAAATTTTCGTACCCTTGACTATATTTATCAAATGTTCCATAGTCAGCATCCTCTGCCGTTTACGTGATTTTTTAGCAGGTGCAACGGTTTCAAAATCTTGAAAATAGTTGTTCGTATAGTAACCCACTGCACTTCTGTTTAATTTTCTTTGGACATATAATACAAATGGTTTCTTATTATTATTTAAAGCAGCAGCATAACATATGTACTCGTAACTCTCTTTGAGACTAAAATGTACTCTTTTGCCCCTTATCGTTTTATTAACCTGGCTGTAAAAACTCTCTGCTGCGTTTGTATGGGAATTGGTTAATAAACTGGCCGCATAGTTCGCAATTCTATGGACTATTCTTTCAAATTCGTTACTAATGCTGCTTTCTACAAATAGCTGATATAAGTTTTCTTCTACATATTTAGGTCCTTTACAGTAATACTTATATTGTCCTACTGACTTGACACACATATCGTGACATCCCATAATATGTTTAGGACCATTTAAAATGTCTTCCTGAATTTTCAGAGATTCTGTGTTTAGCGGCAGTCACTATTGGTATGCGGAAACGCAGAACATTATTTTGGAAAAAAATATTTAATCTTTTGATTCAATTCTGGTGGAGAAGTTGATGTGTTTCTCTTTGGTCTTTGCTGTAAATACTTTAAATTGTAGATATAAAAATTAAATTGGTGTAACCAGGGTCACTCAGAAAGAAATGTATTATAAGTATTACCTACTGTATTTTTTCTTTTTTATTTGAAAGAAAAGCATACTACAATATTTGTGTGCTTGTGTTTATCTATTTTTATTTTTAACAACCAATTAAAAAAATTAATTGTTTAATTATTACTTTTTGAGGGACCCTCGTAGGTACCTTTTTTTAGAAAACCTACTTACCTTCGTTTCTTCCAGCGTTCTTTTGCCAGATTTTTTTATTTTTTCGCTGTGCTTCACAGGTTTTGTTAGTTTTACTATGAAGACCCATTTTATAACAAATTGTAAAGTATATACTCCTCAATTCACGCGCGCACCCATACACACACAAAAGGAATTAATTCACGTTCGTTATAATATCAAAAACAAATATAAAGCGTAACTGATGAAATCGCGACTTTCTTGCACAAAACGATTACTACGAATAAACATGCATAAATTCTGTTGTGAAAAAAATTGTATACTTCTTGGGTCTTTCTTTTAAATCTACCTGCGGTGAATGGTATAAAGTACTTCACTCAATGATTTTACTGGTATTATGTGCACCTATTGTTCTCTAAATAAGCTGGACCCGGACCCCTCATACTTTTGTAATGTTGTTTGCCTAATTTTAAATTTTAATTAATTAATTATAGCTCTTATATACGCTTGAAAGGACCATCTTTTTAACACCGTTTTAGAGTTTATTATGTTTCATCTAATTCCAAAAATTCAATTTCAGAGAACATACACTTTTCTTATAATCTTATTAGAAAGATTTATCGTTATTTAAAGGTTTTATCAAATTGATCAAATGAAAAGTATTTTATTATAAGTTTTGTTATGAACGAATAAGTTCAAAGGTAAATATGTGTGTGCGCGAGTGTGTGTGTGTGTGTGTGCGTGTGTGTGTGTGTGTGTGTGTGTGTGTGTGTGTGTGTGTGTGAGTGTGTGCGGACGTGTGTGCGGACGTGTGTGCGGGCGTGTGTTCATGTGTGCGTGCGTGGGTTCGTGTGTGCGTGCGTGGGTGGGTGGGTGCCTGCGTGCGTGTGTGTGTGTGTGTGTGTGTGTGTGTGTGTGTGTGTGTGTGTGTGTGTGTGTGTGTGTGTGCGTTTGTGTGGATGTATGTTAGTATGCACGATAACTTCAGAACGAAAATACCTACGTAGTTAACATTTTGTGTTTAAGCTTTTCATTTGGCTTCGAGCTGATTAGATTTTGGGAGAAATCCAGTGGCGGAGAGGGGGATTTATTAGGGTGAGTTTTTGGTTTTTATCAAATATTTCTAAAACAGTTGCATATTTCAAAGATATAAAAATATCAATTATGTTCTATGCAATTTTTTTTATATAATGCGTAATTTAGCGCCAAAAAAATTGCTAAGGTGTTAGTTAAAATTTTTTGAATTTCTCTGAATAACAATTAATTTAAAGGAAAAAGTGTAAACGTATTTTTTAAAGAAAATTTAATTTTACATAACTTTTCTTTACAAAGTTTTGTAACATAACGCAAGGTAAGTCAAAAAATTAATTAAATATGAATGAAAATGGTTATACTGCAGTATTGATATCTTATAGAAGCGGGCGGCTTTGAAATTTTATATTATCTATCTGACATGAAGTTTTAAACGTCATTCTGACAGATAATTTTTTTTTTTGTTTTTACAATGTTGCGTGTTTTTGTTATGAACGTATAAAAAAGAGGTTGGATAATTACCCTAACAAAATTATAACTCACATTATTTCATTTCTTTTAATTTTTTTGGTTATCATCTAGTTGTCTATTAACCTCTGTCAGGCATGAAGTTTTAAACGTCTGTTTCACATAGATTATTGTTTCTGTTTTTACAGTTACCTTATTATAAAAGAGGTTGCATAAATATCTTAAAAAAATGTTATTAAAATTGTTTTATTTCTTTTAATTTCCATTTTGTAGGTTGGAAGGTCGTATGGTGTCCCACACCAAATATTATTTTTTTATGCAGTTATAAATTAGACTTTTCTCGTATTTTGAATAATATATTATAATAATTTTTTAATCACTTGCAGACTAATTAGTATGTTTTATTCGTACAAAAAAAGCGTTTTCTGGTCTCGGACTTCTAGTGAAACAAGAAATTATTGTTTTGGTTGGTTATAAAATTAATTAAAGAATTCAAATTTGTAAGTTACTAAAATGGTAGTGGCTTTGGTAGAATTCCTGAATTGAGAATAGATTACATTTGGGTGCACCGCAATAAAGCAGCTGTTTCGGATTCATGCAAAGGGTCTACCTGCTTTTACTCACGCGGTGCATACCTATAATAGTATATTATTCAACAAGCATATAATGATGGCTGTTATTCACGCGGATGATGTTTATGACACGGGCCGTAGGCAAGTGTCATAAATCATCCAAGTGAATAACAGCCATTGTATGCTAGTAGAATACTATACTTTGTCCACGACTACCAAATAATTGTAGCTACAATTAAGTACTACATTTATTTTTAAATGACTAAACTAGCATTGAATTAATAACATTCAAACAAAATATTGAATTTCCCTCTAACTAGTAAGAAAAATTATTTGTTAACATACATATTTTTTGTTTATCATACAATTGAACATTTTTTAGATTTTTTAGCTTTGTGCAAAATATTTTTCGTCAGATGCCTCAGTAATGAATTTATTTATATCTCCTGGAGAAAAAATACAGGCTTTTTTAACCCTAAAACCTTCGGACTTGCGTTTCAAAAGGGCTCTTAATTTGGCGTACTTTTCAATATTAACACCATGATTTAAGTTAATTGCACTTCTAAGCGTAGAGTAGTTTGTTCATAATGTTGATGGTTTGTATTTTGCGGATAACTTGGTAAAATATACTAACACAACGGATTCTGAAAAAGACTCCGTTTTCTTGTTAGTCTTCCATTGTACAAATGATTCATTTGCAGACATATAGAGTTGTTTGGATTTTTCTGGTAATAGGTTTAAACTTTCAATTTTTGCGGCTTCTTGTATGTCTGGACGTGTACACATCTCATTTTTACTATCTGAACCCAATTTTTCTAAAGAAATACTGCGAAATAGCTTAAAACTTTGAGTAGTAATAAGTAGAACTTAACTAACCTTTTGATGTTGTAAATTAAAATTAAAAACCGAAGCGCAATTGACAAAACAGATAAAAACAAAATGCCATGGTGTTGCCACAGCAACAAGCACTGCGACTTGATGTTTATGAGATGCTCTGTTTCTTATTGTACAAAATCGTATTGAAATGATATGAGTTCATTATTCACTAAGGAATAATGGATATTATGAACTAGTGTATAATGATCATGTTATACAGTAGTCGTGGCACACCCAAGCACAATAAAAACCAAAATAATTAAAATTAATTATTGCAAAAAATTTATGCTGATCGCAGGGAATTGTACCTTCGTCTAAACCAGTTCTGTTAGTAACAAAAATTTCGTGGTTATTTGCCATCTCGTTGTAAGTGGGTTAAGGCAAGTTACAAATTGCTACAATCAGAACAAAAAATTAACACTGTTTTTGTAACACCCAAATTTACATTTGACACTTTTTTTTTTATGAAATTGTATCTAGAATCGAAATATGATCGGCGTTTTATTTAAACAATAGTAAGTAAATTATGATCAAATTCAGTTTAATGCAAATAATTTAAGACTATGGTGTAAGAATATTCACTACAAATTCTATCAAAACTTGTAGGAGTGGCCCGCAGTTACACCTGACTTTTCGTAATCCCATCACCTGTAAATTATAGTTTGACTTCATGAAGATTCAAACTTGTAATTCACGTTTTTGAGAGAAAATATGACGGTTACAAATCAAAAAAGGCGAAAACTTTGTCTGAAGAGCAAGTCATGGGCATTTTTATTGGAAGCAGACGAGCATACATGGTTGCTAGAAAAAGTCATCTTGATATGACGCTTGTAGGCGTGATGAGCTTGTGAAGTAGAACATGGAGGATTTTGAAGAAAGAAATACAAACGTTTTAGTCACATGGCGGTACACAAAAAATAAAAAAGGAAAATATTTGTCATTCCAAAGAAGGACTTACTTTCAGTACCCACGATTTACACAAAAGATATACCGATCCCCCCCCCCCCTCTTTGGGATTCCAAAGAAAATTCCTTCTTTCTTAAAACTGGAGAATCCACGGGCCATTCGTTTCGGAGGTCATCGGCTACCATGCTTGCCAAAAATGGTGGCGATCTCCTAGCAGTGAAGAAACTTGGAGGCCGGGACTCATCTGCGGTGGCAGAGTCGTCTATTGAAAATTCCGTTTCGGAGAGATAAAAAATAATCAAACAACTATTTTAAAGTTCCGATAATGATGGGAAAGCAGCTACCACATCCATAGGCCACGACTTCTTCAAGTTCAATATCCACAGCTAGTGGTCATCAAGTTTTATATGATTACAGATTTCTAAGAATGCGTTAATTTTCATGTTAATTAATATAATAAGTAGTTGTTTATAGTTTAATAAATGATTAAATACTCATCTTTTTTGGGTTTTTTTAATGGTGTATTTTAAATTATACAATCTAAACGTTTCGATAACACTTACAGTTATCTTCGTCAGTAGTAATATCTGTTAAAAATTAAAAACAGTTTTGTCAAAGTTGAAAAATTAAAACATAAACATCAGCCAGCTATTAATATAACAGTTGGAGATACGTATAAAGCCAAGTATAAAATTAAATTTTAGTAAAGAATAACTAGGTCATTAAAAATTAAATATTGTTAAACTGCCTTAAAGGTGACAAATCAGAACACTCTCTACGGCGAAAGCTAACAATGAAAAATGTCAGCCAAAAAACGCATACAAGACATAAAGAACATATGAGATTTTGTAGATTAGGTCAACCAGAGAAGTCTGCTGTGACTGACCATGGCCTGAATAATCTAAATCATGACATTCAATTTGACAATATGGAAATATTGTCAAGACAAACTCATTATTATGTTCGTTTACAACGTGAAGCTATTGAAATATATAAACACCCTAATAATTTTAATAGACAAGAAAAAAATCTTCGTTTAAATAGGTTTTGGCATCTTATAATTAAAAAAAAGCGTAATGATACGTCTTAATTTTGATTTTAATTTTAACTTTTGGTATGTCTAGGTTTTTTGCTGTGTTTTTCCTAGACCTTGAAGTAAATGCTTTACCAATTATATGTTAAATTACCACAGCACTATAATTTAACATAAGTAGTTGAAATTAAGATTAAAATTAAAAATTACAAAAAAACGTTCTCCATTATACTTTTCATTGTTAATAACACTTGCACTTATTGATAAAGATATCTCTTTGTTAGATTTAACCGGATTATTTTATTTGATGTCATGTTTATATTTGTGAATGCTTCTACCGTTTTTGAAATTGAAGTTTTTCACAACTTTACACTTACATCATAACTTGATTAAATTTTGTTAAATGTGTTTTTTGGCTGACATTTTTCATTGTTACCTTTCGCCGTAGAGAGTGTTCTGATTTGTCATCTTTAAGGCAGTTTAACAATATTTAATTTTTAATGACCTAGTTAATCTTTACTAAAATTTAATTTTATAGTTGGCTTTATACGTTTCTCAAACTGTTATATTAATAGCAGGCTGATGTTTTATGTTTTAATTTTTCTTTCAACTTTGACAAAATTGTTTTACAACATCTTTAACAATTTTTAACAGATATTACTACTGTCGAAGATGTAAGTGTTATCGAAACGTTTTGATGGTATAAATTAAAATACACCATTCAAAAACCCAAAAGAGATAAGTATTTTATTATGTGTGATAATGGTGAAAGTTTACATTTTCATAATAAATTATTGTTTTTAACGGCCACCGGCCGTTATCGTTGACATTTCGTTTGGAAAATGAGTTGCATTCAACAGAAATAACAGTGTGGGATTACGAATAAATACCTATAAACATTTAAACGATAACTGTATTTGAAATAATTTATAAATAATTAATCTAAGTGTTCCTCAGTGCTTTAGCACGATAGGTCAAATTTAGTTTGGTCAGATCCATTATTATTAAAAAAAAATTATCAAGATTTTGTGAATTTAATTTTTTAGTTTATCGAGTGATTGTTGTGTAATATACACAGAGGGACCATGTGTAAATCATAATAATTATCGAAAACAATGCGTTAACATTACGTATTACTATAATACCACTGCTACTTATAGGTTTACGGCACAGCCAAATAATTAGATTTCTGTTATTAAGGGAAAAGAATATACTAACTAACGTTTTCTCTGTATTGCCACATTTTCTCAGAAAGTAATCTATAACATAAATACAATGGTAACGTCCCATTTACTAGTTAGTATTATTATTTTGAGTGTTGTCCAATGTAAGAAAAATTAGACAATGAGGTCTTATGTGTAATAGAGCAACACAAATATTGTTTTCGCGCATTCTTATTTATGTATAAAATTAATAATTATTTAAAAAACATTTTTTTAAGGATTATGTAATCAGTATTATTATCGCGTTCATAACAAAACGGCGTATGCTTTGTTTTGTTTATACTGTTTTTTCCCGTAATTCGACAATAGTTATTTATGTAGAAAAAGTTTTATTTTGTGGTACACCGCGAGGCACATATATGAATATTAAAATGGTATAAATTCGTAGAAATGCTTTTATTAAAAACAAAAAAAAATATGTTTGACCAGGTTTACAATATTGTGGAATATTCTCTACAAAAATACCAAATTTCATATTGCAATTGTTTCAAAACCTCTTTTTTTGGACTACTAAAAAAACTGAAAACAACGCAGTGAAAAGGTTAATTCAAAGGTTAAAAGTTTTTGTACTGCTCTTGTATTGTGCATTTATCGTTATATTGAAAAACTAATAAACTGTTTCTTTCGTCGTATCTGCTCAAATTAATTGATAAAAATTTAAAAAGAAGTTACGTATCTTAAAGTTAGTTTAGTGTAATTCACTTTTGAGTTATGTGGTGTTTTGAGTTATGAGCGGAATTTTGAATCGGTGCCAAGTTTCAGATTTTAGGAATTAATTTTTTGTAAAATGTTTTTAGATTTTACTCTCTTTTACTTGTTTCCGGTGGTTATGTTGTAGCATGTATGATATAGATACTACATCATTCACTCTGTATTACCATACCAAAGCTTAGTGACGGTGCAGAAAGCATCGTAATGTGTTTTTCTTCCAAAAGTACTACGAGGAAAATGTAAAATAATGCACACATTGTTACGTAAATTTTTTATTATTTTTCAACATATACTCCCTTTAGATCTATACACTTTTGCATTCGGTAAAACTAATCTTCAAAACATTTTTGCTACTCTTAGTGAGGTACCCCCAAAACAAGTAACTAGAAGAAGGGCACTTGAGTTACTGACGTCATAATCAATTAAAAGTGGGGTTTGTGAGGTGGGGTTAATTGAAAGTGGTGGTAGCTGGATTGGGGGTAGTTATGTGGCCACCCCCACTTCCAGCTGATTGGCCGTGCGTGCGCATACATCCTCAGGCCGAGCGTTATGATTGGAAGACCTAATGGCAGACCACGCGACGCTGATTTCTCATTGGTCCTTAGACTCTGCCCAGGCTGTGCTCTGATTGGAGGCCTAAGGTACTGTGTTCTGATTGGAGATTAGGTTATACCCACCTTTTAGCTGATTGGTCGTGTGCGCGCATTCGTTATGGCGGGAAATTTGAAAATAAGGGGGCCCTCATACTATCTCATAAGGCTGGTATAGGAACTTGTCGTGGCCCCCTTGGCAAGAAATTTAAATTTGTTTGTGACGTTATCTAGAGATGCATGGACTAATGAATGTTTTCTATAATATAGATCGATCGTGGCTCCACCTAACGGTATGTTTTTAAAAGTACATGCATAGAGTTCGATTATCGATAATAAAAGAGTTTTTGTTTTAATTATGAGGCATAATTAATAGTATTAAAAGTATTGTAAATAAAAAAGATAGAGGTTTTCAATAATGTATTACAAGTAATAATAATATTTTTAGGATTACATCTCATGTATCAGAAGCATCAGCATCATCATCAGCACCCTCCCGATCTGTTAGATCTTCCCTTTCATCTGACTCCTCGGAGTCTGTGTCGGTATTAACTTTGATCTCTCTCGCACACGTATCTTCTTTAACATCTTCTGTTGCTTCATCTTCTGGGATTGGTATACAATAATAATTTCCTCTTAAATCTTCAAAATCTCGAATATCTTCGATTGTGGGTTTATAACACGGCGAATTCATTTTAGATTGTTGATGGAATCACAGTTTGAAAATTACTAACGTGAAACCAATGATGTGTCTGCATTTAGAGTAGACAAATACTTATGTGTAATTATAACATAATAAAAAATCTGTACAGGTAATTAATTAAATAAAGTAAATAAATAAAATAATATTTAAAACCAGAAACAATCACATACCCTTATTTTATTGGTTACGTCAATCTCTTGATTTGTCTGCTGTTGAGATTATTCAGACACATCTTTTGTAGTTTTCTTTAAAGACCATAAAATTCCAGATCCAATTTTAATCTTTTTAACTTTGACAGTAATTGGACTATTTGTACAGCAACAGTTGATTTAGACATGATGACAATGTGAGTGAATAACTGTTTGTTTTCTACCACTTATATATAGGCGCAGCTGCCACAGTACATACACTTTTATCTTGTTTATAAATAGTTAATATAAAGTGTTTATGAGTTTTACCCAATTATTAACAAAATGTAATTATTTTCTGGATTTCACAGTTATGTAATCACAATAACAAACTTCCGCGATTCAAATAGTTCTGACATGTTTGTTAGGGGAAAAACCCATTGATTACTTCAAAGATAAACAAGTTCCAATCTTGATATTACACTACATATTTTATATAAGCTTTGTTTTTAAGAAACTGTAGGAAATTTGTAATAGTATATGGTAACCACATAGGAATTCTGAATCACTTTAACATCAGACTTGCTTCACGTTTTCTGTATCTATCTTCCTCTAGTTGAAACGAGAAGTTTCATACTAGAATCACACGTCACAGTCAACCCAAATGTTAATTAAAACAACTAAAGTACTAAAAACTCTTTTTTAATTATCAGAGTAGAATGGTATAAAAACAAGCATTATGCAGTAACTTGATTATTTTATCATTTATAATTAAACATGTAGTGAAAAACATATTTACAAAATCAAACATTGTTAAATTATTTAATCTAAAATACAAAAACATTACAAAAACATTATCGTCCACGCATCCGATTGGTAATCCTGCAGTGTCGTTTTGTTGTAATGGAACCATCTAGAATTCTTCTCTAGGAAACGTAAGTGGTATCCTTGCGGTGGCCATCCAAAGGAGTCAAAATAGTCCCCGTTACCATCCTCGTTAATGTAGATAGCAGTCCAATGTTCGCCTGGCATGTTTGTGTGTTCGCAATAATTGCACACGATCTACTTGCGTGCCGCGGTAACTGATTAGAAACACGTACAAGTCGAAACACATTCTTGTGGCTGGGGATCGATTTCAAACATTTCAACACTTGTTCATGTTTTTCTCACCTAAACCTGTTTACGTAAAGCCAGCGTAATTAGATTGCAATTATAAAACTGATGAAACACGCTCCAGCATCACGATTCTCCCGCTGTATATACCTAGCTCCTATGAGTGACCGCTTACTTTATAGATAAGGGTAACCGACGCTCAGAACTGGTACTCTCCCTAAACGCGAGGGCACAGGCGTGGAAAAACAGTCGATCACCCGCAAATCAATCTCAATCAATTCTATCTCAAGCAAATCAGTCAACCAAATCAATCTCAATCAAATCATCACTTACAGCTTGTAAAAACCAACTTACAACTCAAAAATACCGGTTTGGTTTAACTTACAGCTTGCTAAAACCATCCACAATTTAAAAATACCATTTGATTTATCTTAGTTAGTTAGAAGTGTGATGTAAGTGAATAAATACATTATGTAAGGTTTTATAATTAAATTATTTTACGTACAAGATCTGCCTTATCGGAAACACCCTGTCAAAAAGGACCTTATATTTATAAACAAGCCTAAACGTCATAAGGCGTTATTGAAAATGGAAAAAATGATAATTAAAATATTTTATATACAAGATCTGCCTTATCGGAATCACCCTGTCAAAAAGGGCCTTAGATTTATAAACAATCCTGAACGTCATAAGTCGTTATTGTAAATAGGAGAAATGACTGGGGGGGGGGGGGGCAATAAGCAAGCCGACTTTCATTTCTAATTTTAATAATACACCAGCGATTTGGCTTTAACATAAAAAAAATATCAGGGCCTTAGTTATCGCAAACCAAAATTAGTTAGTTAGTTAGAAGTGTGATGTAACTGAATAAATACATTTGCGTAAGGCGTTATAATTAAAATATTTTACATATAAGATCAGTCTTACCGGAAACACCTCTGTGAAAAAGGGTCTTTGAATTATAAACAAGTCTGAACGTTCTAATTCGTTATTAAAAATGGAAAATGTTGGGGGGCGAATAAACAAGCTAACTTTCAATTTCTAATCATGATAATACACCTGTAATTTGAAACTAACACATATTTCAAAATAAAACACATTGTCCTATAGTTGTCTTACGAGGTGAAATCTGTATTAGTTTCAAATTACAGGTGTATTATTATGATTAGAAATTGAAGCGGAAGTTTGTTATTGTGATTACATAACTGTGAAATCCAGAAAATAATTACTGCTTGTTGATAATTGGGTAAAAGTCATAAACACTTTATATTAACTATTTATAAACAAGACAAAAATGATTATAAGTTTTTGTTATGCACGAATAAGTTCAAAGGTAAATATGTAATTAAAATGAGTCTAATGTGGCTATATATAAGTAGCAGAAAACAGTCATTCACTCACATTGTGTTTAAAAAAACTACAAAAGATGTGTCTGAATAATCGCAACAGCAGACGAATCAAGAGATTGACGTAACCAATAAAATAAGGGTTTTAAATATTATTTTAGTTATTTACTTTATTTAATTAATTACCTGTACAGATTTTTTATTATGTTATAATTACAGATAAGTATTTGTCTACTCTAAATGCAGACACATCATTGGTTTCACGTTAGTAATTTTCAAACTGTGATTTCAACAACAATGTAAAATGAATTCGCCGTGTTATGAACCCACAATCGAAGATATTCGAGATTTTGAAGATTTAAGAGTAAATTGTTATTCCATAACAATCCCAGAAGATGTTACGGAAGATACATCTGCGAAAGGGATCACACAGACTCCGAGAAGTCAGATGAAAACGAAGGTCTTAAAGATCGGAAGGGTGCTGATGATGATGCTGATGATACTGATGCTTCTGATGCATGAGATGTGACCATAGAAATATTATTATTAGTTGTAATAAATGATTGAAAATCTCTATCTTTTTTATTTACAATACATTTAATTATGACTCATAATTAAAACAAAAATCTTTTTATTATCGATAATCGAACTCTAGGACAGAAACACTATTTCAAATTTCCCGCCTTAACTATTACAGGGCCTTGCACGTGCTTTTAAAAATATACCGCTAGGTAGAGCCATGATAAAATCTTTATTACAGAAAACATTCATTAGTCCATACACCACTAGATGGCGCCACACTCAAATTCAAATTTCTCGCCAAGGGGGTGAAGACCCTAACACAAGTTCCTATACCTGTCTTATGAGTATGAGGGCCCCATTATTTTCAAATTTCCCGCCATACACAGTATCTTAGGCCTCCAATTAGAGCGCAGTCTAAGGACCAATCAGAAACGACCGGGGGGTGGTTTCCATTAGGTCCTCCAATCAGAACGCTCTTCCGGGGGCTATGTGTGCCATGTGACTACCCCCACTCCACCCCACCACTTTTAATTAACCCCCATCTCTCCACCACTTAATGACTTTTATGACATCAGGGACTCAAGTTCCCTCCTACTCAAGTACTTTAAAAGCTGCAACGGCCTCTTCACCCGATGAAAAACGCTTACCACGCACTTTATTTTTGATGTTTTTGAACACAAAAAGTCACTGAGAGACAGATTAGGCGAATATGGGGAATGATTCATCAATTTGATATTTAAAAAATTTTGTAGTTTGTCGTGCTGTGTGCCACTTGCATTCCCATGATGCAGATGATTCGCTTATGTATATAATTTTTTCGAATTTCACCGATCACGTGGAGACAAATTGAAGTATACCAATCAGCAGTAACTGTTCGATCCTTCAATGCAACAGTTGCGACATGACCGGTTTTTCCGAAAAACAAACAATCATTTTCTTTGAAACGCTTCGCGAGCGCACCACTTTCGTTGGTTTAGGTTCATTTTGGAACACCCATACAGACGATTGCTGTTTAGTTTTAGGCTCATATGAATATATCCCTGTTTCTTCACCTGTTACAATTAAAATAAAATTCAGAATTTGAACGACCATGGTCAAATTTTTAAGCATTTCCTTGCACCACTTGACACTGCCTTTTTTTGAGCTTCTGTCAGATTGTTGACTGCAAAGCTTCCTGACATTTAAATGTTGTTTCAATATGGTGTGTATTGTTTCGCTGCAATGCCTAAGGATGCCTGTATATCACTGTATGTTGCATGTCGATCTCATAAAATCATTTCACGCACATCATCAATATTCTTTGCGACAACAGAAGTGCATGGTCGACCCTCGCGAAAATCGTCATCCACGTTTGAATTCTACAAACCATTTGTAGACCATGGTTTTGGACGGCGCTTCATCACCAAACAACAACTTTAGTTTTTCCACACATTGCTGTGGCGCTAAACCGTATTTACAGTCATAAAAAGTCATCACTCGAAAATATCCATTTTTTCACAAACTTACTACTTTAGAAATTCTACTGAAATGAAACGCTCTGTCTACAATCAGTCAGTTCAGTTGTACTAATAGTATAAAATGTTAGACTTTACGATTACGACAATCGTAGAATCTTAGCATTCCGCGAACTTTAGCAGTGATCCTCGTATTATTGTTAAGCCACATTTAGTATTTTTTGATAAATGTATGCACGTGTTAAAAATTTAAGTGTTTTTTATTTTGCAAAAACTATATTTTTATACTTTAATTTCAGTGTCACCTGGCCACATTATTAAAAACAGCGGAAGAATTACGAATAAAAGGTTTAGCGGAAGTATCGTGGAGAGACGAAGAAAGTAATAATGACACAAGTATGAATGGTGTTCAATCAGCGTTACCACAAGTTACAACTGTGATGGATAGTCCAAAAAGTGAATCGGCCAACAAAAGAAAACGAGGGCGACCGCCTATAGACGACTATGAACAAGCATTCACAACCCCAAAGATTACGAGTGTAACGGGAAACGCAGAAGAAGGTTATTCAAACGATGCGTTATCGAGTAGTGACCAAGAGTTATCTATATGGGAAGAAGAATCTGCAGTAAATGACAATGATCAAACAGAACTTGATGAACCTCCGCCAAAAATTAAATCAGAAGTGGTAAATAAATTTTCTTTTATTTATTTTTGTATTTATGAAAACTGATTTAATAAGAAATTTACTATTTTTGTTTGAGTGAAAGGTAAAATAAAAAAAAATGATATCGGGGGAGACAAAAAGAAATATTTTAAATACCTACTTGAAAACTAGAAATAAAATGTAGTTATTGTTCATTACTTTACTTATCATTTTATTTTATATTATCAGTACAAACATAGAATTGGGGATTAATCTGTCATCTTCTTTTTCGTATTTTTTCTTTGGTGCATTATGTATCAGTGCATAAATTATAAACCACATTTATACTTGCATTTCAATAATTACATAACGTTCATATTTTATGTGAATTAAAAAATGTTAAAGAAAAGTAAATTTTATAACAAAAGTTATTTTTTTATAATTCAAATACAAAGTTTAAAGAGAGTGGCAGAATGTTCTTACATGGTGTTTAAAAGTTTCTTTAAACAACTATATCAATATATGTTTATCTAAAATCACATTTTAAGATAAAAATTAACCATGCCTTGAACTCCAAATTAAATGCTGTCACTACAACTACCAAATAGAATATATGTATATGTAGTAAACACCTCAAGAGCACTACAAAGAATGTATTTGTTTTACAAACTGTTAATCATAGATATACAAATGTAATAATATTTTGACATTGAACGTCATATCGATCAAACAAAACATTGAACTTAGCTGTATGAAACAAGAACTACTGTTGTAGTTCTGGAATTGTGTACTAAGAATTTTTGTAATATAGCAGTTCTAATTTTCATAACGTAACCGTTATTACATAACAGAACACACACGCACGCACGCACACAGACACAAGAAAATCATGGCCGATTTCAGCGAAACATTGTCAGACATCGTAAAATGAGGTAATAAGTCGATTTATCGATAGTGGAAAAATGTCGATTGCATAACTTTCTATACCTATACATTTGGTGACAGGGTAATGATGTTAGGGCTAACTCATCTAAAATATTTTCACGTTCGTGCCACTTCCGGTTATACCGGAAGTCGGTACTTACTCGCTTATTTTAAATGGAACACCCCGTATATTAATACATTTTTGGATTCTATGTCGAATTTTAAGGTAAGTTTGTTAAATAAACTAGATACGAAATTTCAGTCGTTTAAAAAAAAACCATTTTTCTAAAAAAATTGACCGATGTGGTCTTAGTAATAACTCGTTAATTGTTCTGTTCCTGTCAAACAATTTGAATAAAACTTTGAGGTGTTGTAGGCAAAGGTTTATTGCAACAGTCTGCAAAAAATGACATTTGTATTTTTCATAAAAATAAAATTATGAATGTCTAAACTTGACTAACAAATAATGCAAGTTACTCAAAAAAATCAAATGGAAACCCCTATTTTTTATTACTCAGATCGATTTAACGTCAAAAATTAAGGTGAGTTTGTTTAAAACTTTATTTGCCTAAACGTAACAGTTTCATACTTATTATCAAAAAAGTCCCAATTTTAAAATTTGTGATAAAAATGAGCTACATACTTAAATCTAGTATTCCTTGTTCGTGGTCACCATGGAAACCAAATAATTGAGAATTGAAATAAAGAAAAATATTTGAATGAGTTACTGCAAAAAATTATAAAAATTGATAATTTTGTGTTTCAAAAGTCATTTTTGCCAAATAGAAATTTTCTAAATCATTTTTTTCAAATTCTATATACAACATAAGTGTAAAAATTTAATACTTTATGGGTAAATCGAAAAAAACTACTTTTACTGCGGAGGTAGTAACTACATACTTATCAGTGCATTCTTACACGATAAAGTCGCTTATTTAGTATTTCTTGCTCGTGATCAAATGTAAATTAATTTACAATAAATGTTCAAAATGTTGCCCGTTAGACGCAAGGCATTGTTGAACCCGTCATTGTTGAACTAATTGTAAACAGTATGGTCTAAACTTATGTTTCCTAAGAATTCTTCTGATAGTTGTTGGTGTTAAGCCAATATCTGTTTTCGTTTATGGAACTACAAGGATAGGGACGGAAATATCCTTAAGTTATAACTTCATTCTGTTCGTTATCAATAGCAGTTTTGTTGGGAGGCGCAGAGTGTTTAAATGTGGCAAACTGTTCCAAATTTTGAACCACACGTCTTATTGTATCTGCTGATGGTCGGGGGCGCTCAGGATAGCGTTCGATAAATGTTCTTACTGTTCGTTTTACAACTCTATTGACATTCTCCGTGAATTAAAATTAAATTCAAATAATCTGTATTAGAATATTCAAGTCGGGCCATTTCATCAAGAAAAACACAAACTGTCAACAATTTTATTACATTATTGACTACAAAAGAAAAACAAAATAAATAAGCATCTTTATCCTGTAATGATGCGCTGATAAGTATGTATTACCTCCGCAGTAAAAAGTAGTTTTTTTCGATTTACTCATAAAGTATTAAATTTTTACACTTATGTTGTATATCGAATTTGAAAAAAATGACTTTTTGAATCACAAAATTATCAATTTTTATAATTTTTTGCAGTAACTTTTTCAAATATTTTTCTTTATTTCAATTCTCAATTATTTGGTTTCCATGTTGACCACGAACAAGGCATACTAGATTTAAGCATGTAGCTCATTTTTATCACAAATTTTAAAATTGGGACTTTTTTGATAATAAGTATGAAACTGTTACGTTTAGGCAAATAAAGTTTTAAACAAACTTACCTTAATTTTTGACGTTAAATCGCTCTGAGTAATAAAAAACAGGAGTTTCCATTTGATTTTTTTCATTAACTTGCATTTTTTGATAGTCAAGTTTAGACATTCATAATTTTATTTTTATGAAAAATACAAATGTCATTTTTTGCAGACTGTTGCAATAAACCTCTGCCTACAACACCTCAAATTGTTTGACAGGAACAGAACAATTAACGAGTTATTACTAAGACCGCATCTGTCAATTTTTTTAGAAAAATGTTTTTTTTTTGGAAACAATTGAAATTTCGTATCTAGTTTATTTAACAAACTTACCTTAAAATTCGACATAGAATCCAAAAATGTATTAATATACAGGGTGTTCCATTTAAAATAAGCGACTAAGTACCGACTTCCGGTATAACCGGAAGTGGTACGAACGTGAAAGTATTTTAGATGAGCATCATTACCCTGTCACCAAATTTTCAAAATTATAGTAAGTTTGGTTTAGCAGATACTCATAGAATCAGCTCCCAAAGGCGGACCCTGTATATGTATATGTAGGAATGTAAATATTACGTAATTCCAAAGAGGGGTGTTACTTTGGTTTGTTGTTATATGATTGCAAGTACTCCTTTTAAACAGAAATATTTCAGAAATATATAAATCTTTACTGCACCACAGATGATATACCCTCGTAATACGATAATGGACAATTGTCCATTTGAGTGCTATCTTAAAAATTACGTAGTTACACAACGGAGCGGACTTACACTTCTGTACGTTTTTATATGATTGCCACTACGCCCTTTAATCATAAACGATTAAAGAATATATAAATTTTGAGACCACCACAGATGAATACTACATCCCTCGCAATACGGCGATAGTACAGTGAGAGTTTTCTCTTAAAAATTACATAATTATAAAGCGAAAAGGGTTACATTTTTGGACGTTCTATATGATTAATAGTTCACTGTTTAATTATGAACAGTTAAAGAAATTAAAATATTTAGTACACCACTGACAATCTCATATTGTTTTATTCTATTTCCAATGTAAGATAAGATCCGTTACATTTTTCTACATGAAAAAAAAACAAAAAATATGTATTCGTTCATCAGGATTTTGTTATAAATGATTTGTTACTTTAATTTATATTTGAGGTATGCTTTGGCAACTAAGTGTGCTTAATATGTTAATGTTACAATAACCATCTGCGTTGTCGTCGGCTGCTTGTCAATCAAATCAACCGGAGAAATCAGATTGAGGGATTTATTTCACACATGGAAAGACTGTCGTGCCAACAGTACCAAATTTTTGAATTGAATGCAACCGAGACATATAGGTATATGTGGAAATAAACAAAATCAATCTTTGTACTGAATTATTCCTGATTAATGTAATATAATGGTTAAGATACTGAAAACCCAATGTACGATTTTGAGGACCTAAGGGCAGGCCACACCCCCCTGGTTTTTGATTGGTGGGGGTCATTTTTGTTTTGGCGGCCATTGATAGAAGACTAAGGCTTTGCATTCTGATTGGTTGGTTGTATGGCGCCATCTAGTGGTGTATTTCTAAGACTAATTGATCTTTCCTGTAATAGACGTTGATCGTGGCCCCACCTAGTGGTGTATTTTTAAAAGTAGATGTAGGTCCCTGTAATTGTTATGGCGGGAAAACTCAAAATTCCTTTATTCTAATAAAGGGGGCCCGATTCCACCTCATAAGACAGCTATAGGGCTACTGAAATTGCTCTTGGGACTTCGCACCTTGTCTGGTCTTCGCACCTTGTCGGCCGCACTGATTGTTTGTGATGCCATCTAGTAGTGTATCAAAAAAACTAATGAATGTTTCCTGTAATAGAGGTTGCTATTTTAAAAGTAGATTTAACTGTTATGGCAGGGAATTTGAAATAGTATTGTAATAATGGGGCCCGCATACTACCTCATAACACACCGTTAGAACTCTTAAACTTGTCACAGTCTTAGCCCCACTGCGGTGGCCCCTTCTTTGTTTCTTTGTTGTGCCATCTAGTTGTGTATTTTGTAAAAAGCTATTGGTAGATTGATAGAATACCGGCAAGGTTCTAAAACTCGTCCTCGGGCATCTACTTTCACATTACATGGGTATAAAATCGCTGTGGTTTAAAAGACCTTCACTTAAGATGCGAGAAGCCATGTCTACAACAATAAGACAAATTACTGTTAAAGATAAAAAGGTTAAAATGCGATCTGGAAATTTATGGTGTTCAAAGAAGGTGGCAAAATATAAACGCAACACCAAACGGCTCAAGAGATTGACGTAACCAATACAATATGTAATAGTTCAAATGCTGTAAAACCTATAAATAAATAAACAGTAGTCACACAACCCCGAAACAAAATCAACTAAAAAACTGCTGTAAATACCTCAAACAAGCAAGGAAGTGCTAAGACCAAACTGCCCCCAGGCGTTTGACCATTTTCAATAAGGCATTTGTGTGACACGGTTGTATATTTGCTGTATTTTTACCGAAGCAAGATTCAATGTTAATTTCATTTGCCTCTAGGCATCTGTCGGTTGTCAATAAATGAAAGTCAACTAGTATATTTTTCCCGGAAGTTTGTCCATTTTCATAACGACTTTGTGTGTTGAAGCTTGGTCATAAATTTAAGACCCTTTTGACAGTGGTTAGTTTCAAATCGATATCTTAGACTTGAATTTTAAATCCTGTGTGTATATCAAAAGATGTTCTGATAGAAACTGGATTTAGATCATTATATTAAACTCGTTTCCGATATTACTTAACGCTTTAGTAATTGGACAGTAATTAAAATCTGTTTATGGATTTGCTTGTAAACGTATTAATAACTACTTCGCTAACCTGATATTAGTTAAAATTAAAAAATGAAGTGTGTTATCAAAATGGGATGGGAGTTGAAAGTCAATTGCATCCTGCATCTTGAACAAGCTGTATGAGTTAAAAACCAACTCATACGTAAACCGGGTTTAGGACAATCTCAAACTGTCTAATCTGATGCTAGGAAACGGTGCTCAGAACCCTGTGTTGTTTCAAACTGTAACTTTGCTCGTTTTCGATCAGCATCTTGTATTGAGGGCTGCAGCAGTATCTAAGGTATAACCGGGTATCTTAAGGTGACATTTTGGTCAGGCGTGTCCTTTTGCCGTGGGGTTGGCACCTTGAAAATAAGTCTATCTAAACACATTGCTAACCATCGGGGTTTTTCCGTCATTTGGTTTGCTTGCGGCATCTTGTTTACGAGTTACTTACTGGCTTTCCTCCAACTTGTTTACGCAGCGAAACTTTTTGCTTCAAATACATCGTAGACTTTCATTATATTTTTGTATCTAGGACCCTCTAGTGAAACTGGTTTCAGGTCAGCATACTGATAAGTCAAATAAGGTGACCGGGTTGAAACGAATTCTGCAAATGTTTGTCGGCAGAAGCTGATAAGTTAACCAAGGTCATCAGGTAGAAATGAATTCTTGAAACTTGTTTATAAGTCTAAGGCTTTGTTAACAGGGACTAGATTCAAAGCAACATCTTAGACTTTCATTTTAAATCTTATTTTTACACATAAAATCTTTTGATAGAAGGTGGTATAAGATCATTTCTAACATTACTTAGCAAATTAGTAATCGTGAAGTAATTAAAATCTATTTATGGATTTGGTTGAAATCAACGTCTTAGACTTTCACTTAAACTGGTTTCAGGTCAGCATACTAATAAGTTGAATAAGATGGTCGGGTTGATAAAAATTCTAGAAACTTATCTAAGGCCCTTTTGGCAGAGGCTAGTTTCAAAACAACATGTGATTAATCGTATTATAAGCGAACAAGATGTAGACATTGACAACGTCTTAATAAGCTTAAAACGTTCAACTAGAGTAATCTGATCATCCACATTTTATACGCTTTATTATGGCTCTTATCGGTGTTTGAATTAAATCAATCAAAAACCTTAAATTGTTTTAATAACAAAGAACGTAAACATCATAATTGTGTTTCAATGATCATTCACCTGTTATGTAATTACCTAATTAAGGCGTTTACCTAAAACGCCTTACAGATTTTTGTGTAGATAACACGATATTATGGACTGTTTTAAAAGCATTGGTATGACCAATATTAGATTTTTAATGTCAAAACTATGTATCTAAATCTAAATTACATGATTAATCCATGAATTTGTCCTGTGTAGGGTGCTAAAGCTGTCATTAACATGTTAAAGTTTATTCTCATTCCATTTTTTTAACATATCGTACGTATTAAAATTTATTTAAAATTGGTTTCATCTCAATATCTCAGATTAGAATTTTAAATCTTGTTTCTATAACCAAGATGTTTTGATAGAAACTAGTTTCAGATCAGCACCTAAAATTTATTTCTATATTACTTGACGGTTACCTTAATAAACTTAAAACGTTCGACTAGAGTTGTTATAAATATGTGTACTACTACAAGTTGGTTTTTGCAAACTGTAAGCTAATCCAAATAGGTAGTTTAGGCTTCAATTTAAAAGGTGATCGGGTTGAAAAGAATTCTTGAAAGATGGCCCTTTTGACAGAGACTAGTTCCAAACCAACATATAGTTAATTGTAGTATAAGCATTGATTAATACTTCTAATTGACATGTTAAAGGTTATTATTATTTCTATAAATAAAAATTAATTAGATTTCGTGATTATAAGTTAACCTTATATAACCACAGCTCATTATGTAAACAGTTTAATGGGTTTTTGTACAATAAAATATTTACTTTTAAATTAATGATTAGGGAAAACCCTTAAGTACTTTATATTATCTATTTATAAACAAAACGTAGAAAGGTGAAGGTACAGTGCATCCTATTTTGGTTGAGACAGCCAAGTATCTCGGTTGTTGTTGAAGATAGAACCTTGCGGTTTTCGCGGTCCAGTGCCACTTTTTTGTGAAACTCAAGATGTCCTGAACGGATTTTTCCTAACTTCTTTCGTTCATAAGTTACAGGGCGTTTTTGAAAATTCACACTTTTTGGACCCCCTCCATATCTACGAAGTTTCTCAGCGATAATGTCAAATTGAAAACTTATCCCATAGAGAATTTTATGTAGAATTCAGTGGCGCACTCAATTATTTTTCGGGGTATGGTTATGGAGATACGACTCAAACTTATGATTTTTTCAATGGAACACCCTGTATGTAAAATGATATATAATATATAAACATAAATTCTTCAAAAATGCTCCAAAATCACTAAAACATTGATTTTTAACCTTCCGACAGGCGCACCCCACAGAGTAACGTTAAAAGGCGTGCATGTATCTAATAGATACATCGCTAGATTTGGGATAAAAAAGAAAGTCTTATATCAACACATTTTATTTACAATTGATTCGATGCATTAATATTTAAAAGAAATCATATTTATAGCCAAACAGAAAACAAATTCTAAGTAAAATTTAAAAAAAATCAATAAACATGTCATTTAAGCGATTTTGTAGACAATTTAATCATTTACGAATGCATTGTGTGCAAATTACTGCGGAATGTTCAAGGCATAAATGTTTTTTACAATGTACACAAAAATATTTAGAAAAACGGGTGCGTTTATCACTCATATAGCAAGTAGCACATGTTTTCCTTTTTCTTCCGGCGTTTCCTTGTTCCAGGTTTTGAAATAGATGTCTATTTTCTGGTTTTGCATTAGCGCTTTCTTCAGCATTTTCGTTTTCGTCACGATCATTTTCGAAATTTTCAATGGTTGTGGAAGTATTTTTTGTCGCCTTTGAATATGAGGTTCTGTTAGTTCTCTAGCCAATTGCCGTAAGTATGATCTCCTGCTTTTGATGTTATTATTTCCAGGAAATATTATTTGTGAATTAATACCACAAACATTTAACATTGAGAAAAATATAACCATGGGCCAACGTTTGGTGTTTCTTGCAACATTGTCGCTTGCACACATTTTATCCACAGTGTCTACTCCCCCCTTCGTTTGGTTATAAAATGTTATTATGTCTGGCTTTTGTTTAGCGCCGGTATCCGTATCTATTTTATTGTCAAAATGCATACTGGATAACAAAATAACATTTTTGTTCAAATTTGGAACATAAGATACTAAAGTGCAGTTTTTCTGAAAACCAAAGATGCTAGAAGCAACAGCACGATTTTTAGTATTCTTGAAATCAAAAGGTATTTGTGGTTTATTTTTTTTTAATGTTCTAACAATAGATAACTTTTTCTCTTTCAGATCGGTCACTAAATCATAACTAGTAAACCAATTGTCTATTGTAACGTTACGTCCAGAATTATGGAGAGGAGCGACAAGCCTTTTCACTACATCAACTGGTTTGTTGCTTATTTTGTAAGGTCCCTCTGGCTGTTCTCCAGTATATATTTCCATTTTATATGTATAAAAAAGTTTTGCATCTACTAGTGCAAATAGCTTGATGCCATATTTCGCGGGTTTTGTAGGAATATACTGACGAAATTGACAACGTACCCTAAAGGCCTCTAATTTTTCATCGATAGTGTCATTTTCACCTAAAGAGTACAATTTTTGGCAATTATTAACACATTCTTCAAAAATATCTCTTATTGGCGCTAAACGGTCCATCCGTTTTCTTTCCTCCTTTTCCTTTCCCCCCTGTTATCAAATCTAAAACAACGCATTAGAAAACAAAATCGTTTTAGACTCATTGTTTTTCTAAATCTTTCAACTCCATCAACCGTCCAAAGTTTAATTTAACCGATTGGCATGATATACCCCAGCTAAATATAGCAAACCAATAAATGCCTTGATCTCAATAATATCTGTCTCATGAGCATCTCTAATTCGTCTGAATTTGGGTTGAACAGATATTATGTGTTGATTCGTATATTGAGTAATTGTCTGCAGTATGTTATCATTTATTAATAAATTCCAAGTCTTGTAAATTCCTTTAGCTAATTTTGCTTCTCCTAGCACTCCTGGTAAATGAGTAAGAATATTCTGAGGACACCTTCGTCTTCTTTGTGACATTGGAGTTTTCTTCCACTTCCATTTGTTGACAATTTTCTTGTTTTTTTTTTGCACCGCAACAAAGTATGTTTCATTATCTTCTTCTTATTCTTCATCTTCACTATCACTGACAGCACTTTGTTCTGTTTCAGAATCTTCCCCTCTTTCTTCCACATCAGGAAGAAACGCTTCGGTATGTTTCCTCATCTTCCCCTTCTTGTCTATCATAATCACTTTCTTCACTTTCCTCACATAGAAGTAGCTTTCTAAACTCCTCACAATCTTTTTCATTAGTTAGATCATATCTCTTAGACCTTGATGCCATTTTGCAAGCTTCAAAATAATGGAACTAAAAATGGAACAGAAATATACCATAATTAGGCGCATGTATCACATATTGATATTTCATCATATTTACAATATGATTTTACAAAATATAAATGATGAGGATACTGTACATTTAATTCACATTCGTAAAATGTAATAAATTTTAGAAAATATGAATTTAAAAATACTTACGTAAATAGTCGCGTGTATCTATCAGATACAAAATCTCAAAATCTGAGTAGAACCAACCACTTTCAAATTATTGTGCCTCTTACCGTATATTTTATTTTTCAAAAAACCCCACAAAAAAAGTTCAACACTGACAAATCAGGTGACCTTTTAGGCCACCTAATGGGTCCATTTGTTCCAATCCAATGGTCCTAGAAGGTTTCTTCTAAAAACGGCACAATCAACCTCGAATTGTGGACAGGGGAACCGTCTTGTTGGAAGTAAATCTCATTAAGGTAGGCGAGGGGAACATTCTCCAGGAATTCTGGTATTACTTTTTTTAAAATTGCCAAGTACCTATCCGCGTTGAGAGCCCCTTCAAAAATGCGGTATTTTATTGATGTCCCCAGTAAGGAACAGGCTACATTAAAACCAAATCGACCCTGTTGTTGTTGCTCAAAAGTTAGGTGTTGGTTTTCATCATACCAGTGCCTTGTATTTTGCCTGTTAAATAAACCGGCACTTCTTACATGGGCTTCGCCTGACCATATGACTTTACTCGCAAAATTATTGTCCCTTCGAGTTTGGTTCAAAAACCAATTACAGAAATTCAAACGCCTCGCTGCATCACCAGGGTATAAATGCTGGACAATATTCACTATGTAGGGTTTCAATTTGTTTTTTTTTTAATCCTTTGTACCTGTGATCGGGGAACGCCAGTGTCATTTTCTAACTTCGTACAAGAAGTCTGAGGAGAGACACGGACGCTGGCTAAGACATTTATTTCATCCACTTCATTATTTTCCTTGTTATACGTCTTGGGTCGGGGTTTAGAATACGCACCATAATTTAGTAGATTATTCTTTAGTCGAAATATCGTTGCTCGACTAGGTTGACACCTCTCTGGATATCTAACATTTTAAAAACAATATGTCATATAATATCTTATTGTAAATTACTAGTTTACCTGTTTAAATATAATTCTAATGCTTCGTCAACATTTTCATGGCATTGATTGAAACATTGTATGATATCATACTTTTCGTTGTTCTGAAAAAATCTTTCAGCCATTATAAAATTTCACAAATTAACAAAATCGCCAAACATAAACACAATAAAACGCATCAAAATTTATCATCATGGCAGATGTGTTGATTTCTCCACAGTCACTTGATAAAACAATGCTCCAAAAGTCAACAACAGTGTTTGTAGCATCCATGACCTACTATAAAAAAATCACAAATAATAATCCCTGTAGTAAAACTTTGAAATCCATTGCACTCTATTAAAATTCAATGTTTTAGTAATTTTGGAGAATTTTTTAAAACTTCATGTTTATATATTATACATCATTTCGAAGGAAAAAAAAGAAGTAATTTAATGAGATAATAAAATACAGGGTGTTGCATTGAAAAAATCATAAGTTTGAGTCTTATCTCCATAACGATACCCCGAAAAAAAATTGAGTGCGCCCCTGGATTCTACGTAAAATTCTGGGACAAGTTTTCAATTTGACATTATCGCTGAGAAACTTCTTAGATATGGAGGGGATTCAAAAAGTGTGGATTTTCAAAAACACCCTGTAATTTATAAACGAAAAAAGTTAGGCAAAATCCGTTCAGGCCATCTTGAGTTTCACAAAAAAGTGGCTCAGGACCGCGGAAACCGCAAGGTTCTATCTTCAACAACAACCGAGATATCTGGCTGTCTTAACCAAAATTGGATGCGCTGTACATAAATATAAATACGAAACAAAAGGTAACAGTTGTTCACTTTCCAAGGGTTATTTTAACACGATTATCAACAACGCGGGTAAGTAATCGTTTTTGGTTTACCCCTTATTTTATGTATTTTGTCTATTTACGTGTGCAGATTTTTAATGTTATGTTATAATTACAGATATGGATTTAACTGCTCTAAATGCATCAACATGTTTTAAACCATTTAAAAACAAAGATTTAAAGACAGAGATAGAATACAAGATCTTCAATTTGTACATAATATCAACAAAGTACGATGAGAGGGTGGTGGTGGAGCTGGAGGAATTTAAACGTGTGCTACCTGAGGGTTACCATAAGTCTGAGCACCGTCGTATTCAGAAATTTAATGAAGGATTGAAGAATATAGGTGTTGCAATGCATTCTAAACGATCGGTAGCCAAACAGTTTTATTATAATTACCATATAGTGCAATGATAAAATTTAGTCAATACATAAAAACGTTTTTGTTTTTATGTTTTTTTGTAATAGTAAGCAGCTGTTAATTCATCAACAACAATACGTAACTTAGGTGCTGCTGGTAGGCAACTAACTTAATATTTGTTTAAATATTTAGTAAGGTTCACGCTGTTAACTTATTTACTAATTTGTATATCTAAACCTTGTGGTTTTACATATAATAAACTATTAAAACCTTTTACCCTTTTCATTTCTACTATAACAAATACGAAAAACCAGAAATGGCAGAGACTTAGCGCCTAGTTACGGCACCCTAGTGTAGTTCGGAATGCTATTTCCAATTTTAAGGTTTGCCGCCTTTCGATACTTTTAAAATGGCACCACAACCAGGCCTTATTACAGCAATCTGCAATTAGCTTTTTACAGAATACACAACTAGATGGCGCCACTCTCCCACCTTCCATTACTTTTAAAATATACAGTTAAATGGAACCACGATCAGACCCTATTACAGAAATTTGCAATTTAACTTTATACAAAATACACAACTAGATGGCGCCACAAACAAACAAGGGGACCACTGCAATGGGGCTAAGACTGTGACAAGTTTAAGAGTCCTAACGATGTCTTATGAGGTAGTATGCAGGCCTCATTATTAGCATACTATTTCAAATTCCCCGCCATAACAGTTAAATCTACTTTATAATGTACCACTAGATGAAGCCATCCTCTACCTCCACATATAGTTGTCATGAGATAGTATGCAGACGCCCTTATTGGAATATTATTTCAAATTTCTAGTTTTCCCTCTGTTACATAAAATATTCATTACTTTTAAAAATATACCACTAGATGGCGCCACAAACAACCAAACCAACCAATCAGAATACAGCGCCTTAAGCCACCAACCCGAGTACAAAGCATGGAGTCTTGGCGGGGCCTAAGGACTAGTCAGAATCCATGGGGAGTGGCCTGCCCTTAGGTCCTCCAATCATAACGCGCAGTCGGGATGTATGCGCGCGCATACTGCGTCAGGTGCAAGTGGGCAGTCACGTGGGGGAAGGGCGGGCCACATGCCCCCTACACCAATCCCCCCTTTTAATTGTGTCGTCATCCGATTAAAAGTGGGTCCCTTCTACTTACAATTGTTGCCAACCTTTATTCAAAACTATGAAAATTGACAAGCAAAGTCACAATCGGAATTTACCTTTTTTTTTGCAATTTTTAACCTAAATACACAAAATAGAAAAAATAATACAAGACACTGGTTTCATAAGTTTTACTACACTCGTCGATTAGAAAACTCTCAGCTGCTCGATTCGTTTTCTGTACCTAGGACTCGTGCGATAAAAGCGCATCTTATGAAACTAGTTCATTAATATTTGATTACTAGCTATAGATTAGTTAATCTTCCATCATTTTGAAAACATTTTTAAAACTCATAGATGGGATACGCAATGAATTTAGTGGAGACTTACTCGATATCCATATCCCGTAGTTGTTTATTTTGTATTTGTCATCCGTTATCGACTCTTAATGACCAGACTTCTATGCTTAACGATTTTGACAGATTGTTTTTTTTTCGATACGTTTTTGATATTTTCTATTCCAACCGTTGTGTGGTTTTCTTGACGTAGCAGCACGAAGCGAAATCAAGCCAACATATTATATCAACGTTCTAGTAAATTATGTATTTTGGGTAAATCTATGTGGGTGTAAAACTTAACGTCAACAGTTTCTCCCTGAATTCGACCAACATAAAGTGTAGAAACCACAACCTTAAAGGAATCTGTTCTTGACTAAAACTTTTCTAACAGATTTCGCTTTAGTTTTGAAATTCACTCGGTATTGACAGTTTTCATTTATCAGCCCGCTAAAATTAAGCTTTTACTTCAATTTCGAAAGGTTTAAATATATTTCACAATATGAAAATGTAATCTTTCACCATTATTACACATGGTAGTAATACTATCTTTCAAAATGGTTTTAAAAGATAGTATTACTACTGACGAAGATAACTGTAAGTGTTATCGAAACGTATAGATTTGTATAGCTTAAATACAAAAATAAACCATTAAAAACCCAAAAATATAAGTATCTTAAATATTTTATCATAAATTAAAGTAACGCCTATTGTTTTTGGGTAATTTCACTTGTCTGACCAAAATCGTTTAGACGATATTATACGATACATCGAACAGTGACCCAGCTCTCAACTAGAGATTCCAAATGTGTTTGTATTGTGTTTTTTTGTATTGTAATTTAACAAATCCTTTTCAATTTATTGGCTCTGTACCGCGCCCTGAGGGGGTTTGGACCTGCTTTGTGCAACAAAACAATAGAAAATCTACCTGTCTAGTGTTGCGTTTAAAGGGATGTACAAAATCTATGTGCATTTTTAAAACTACATAGAGGATGGGCTTTTTCATTGGCGCCTGGGGTACTATCATACAAATCTGTTGATCTTAATAGCTGAATAAGTTCAATATTTGGGTGATGTTTATCAATAAAACTCAACCCAATTGGTTTGTGGTTTATGGTAACTTGACAATTTCATTACATTTCCACTTCAACTAAAAATTTCAGAACAAACGTTAAACATACGTTTGTTCTGAAATTGTGTATATGTATATGAATAGATTTTAAAGCTGTGTGAAAATGTTTTAAACATTAAATGTTGTATTTTATATAGCTTAAGTTTATATTTTTTTAGCAGTCAAACGTTTTTATAAATCACCAAAATTAATCGTGTAATTTTATTCCCGAAAACTGGTGCCACACCGCGAAAATAACCTGTAAATGTGAATCTAATTAGGAAGCAGTAAACAAAGGAACATAGGAAGACGCAGGAATGTGCCGCCACTACTGTAACCTAACTTAATTAGATAAAATAAACAAAATTAATAAACAAAGGAACATAAGACATAGTACCGTGCTGCCGATGACAAATTGCGCATGCCTTATCTACATAAATTGGTATTTTTATAAATCGCTTAAATAGCATGAAAATGTAAACTTTCACCATTGTTACACCTAATCTTTTTTGGTTTTTTTAATGGTGTATGTTAAATTATACAATCTAAACGTTTCGATAACACTTACAGTTATCTTCATCAGTAGTAATATTATCTATTAAAATTGTTAGAGATAAATAAATAACACCTTCACTGCCAAACTGCTAGAGCTCTGGTGGTGTAGTGGTAGGAGTCTTCTTCCACGCTGTGGGTGCGGATTCGAACCCCACGCAATTTTTTTTAGGTTATTGTAGTTTTGTTTGTCTAATCTACTTTTGTTAGGTTACACTAGTTTTGTTTGTCTATCTTATTAAGTTAGGTTACAGTAGTGGGGACACATTCCTGTGTTTTCCTACGCTCCTTTGTTTACCGCTTGCTTATAAAAGTATGAAACTTTGACAGTACAGTTACATTTACAACAAAAAAAAGTAGGTACAAAACATTGGGAAAGCTGCTGGGCCCCGCGGCCTGCCGGTGTTGAAAAACGTGGTGAATGTTTTATTTGTATTTTGTAATATTTATCAAATTGTTTCAAATTATTACGAAATAGAAACATGTTCCGACCACATATTTAATGCATTCTTTTATTGTCTCTCTCCCTTGGCATTTTCCATATTTTATTTCATGACGAACATTCATAGCTATTATTATAAGTTTTTGTTATGAACGAAAAAGTTCAAAGGTAAATAGTAATTAAAAATTATTATTAATTTTATTAAATACATAAATAAAAAGTTTACCTCGAGTAGGATTCGAACCTACGACGTGTACTTTGCAAAGTACAGGTCGTAGGTTCGAATACTACTCGAGATAAACTTTTTATTTATGTATTTAATAAAATTAATAATAATTTTTAATTCATAGCTATTGTAGTTATAAACAGGATATTAAATATTTACTTACTTTTTACTATACTTTTGGGTAATTGCGGGCGTCCCCTAAAATTTAAAATATTTAGCTTTTTAGGTAAAGATAATTTCAAAATAAATTAAACTCTGAAACTAAATAAACTAAATACTATTGACTTAAAAAACAATTATTGTACTGAACCTTAAAAACTATTTAAATAGACAATTATTAAATGTACAATTATTGAAAACATTTTCACCAGTTGAACTATTTTGTAAATTCGAAGTGAAATTTTGGTACTTGACCAGTTCATGGAATTATCGTAATAAAAATATTCTTGGAAAGACAAAAACCAAGGAGAAAACTTTGAGCTAACTCAAAAGTATTCAATTTAAATTTACCCAACCATTAACCGTTTCCTTCGTTTTTAGCGAATTGATCAAAGTTAAACTTACTATTACTGGCGCTTCATCCCGCCGTCTCTATAATGATCCCTGAACGACTTAAGATATCAATAAGAACGCGATTTTTTCCATAAGTTGCTACACATGAAGCTAGAAAGATCAATATTACTTATTTGTATCAGTAAGTCTGCAATTCCGCTCATGTTCGCCAAAGTATCGTGTTTGGACAGTGGTACACAAATCTTTTTGGATGCCGACGTTATTGTTTTATTAATTATTTTTTTTTGTAAATTAATAGTACTGATCCTCTACATGTCAAACGGCTCTTATATGTATGACAGCTGTGAACATGTGTGAAAAATCAGTGGTGCCAAATTAAACAATTTAACCCTTTGCTGGCCTAGACCAAACACGATGGGTTTATGGGCGATTTTAAGGATATGAAAGATAGTAACCCCGCATGGAAGCACAACAATTTTTATAATAATTTCGCAGGCTTCGTCGGAAAATCAAATGATACCTCCAATTCTGTCAGAAAAACTGTGCATGTCCAACTTTGTTTTCCTATTACGTCGCTTCTACAAAAGTAAAAGATAATTCCTTCTATATTGCACACTTTGACTTTACTAAATCATCCTGTATGAAAACCAATTAAAAAATGTAAACGTACGATCGTGAGCTGTATGTACTTTCTTTTTTCTCATTTTGACGATATACCAAACGTAAAAAAAATGACTAAATGTAACCTAGCGTGCATGGGTGCGACTTTTTTTAATAATATGGTAGCTTATGTACACAACTTGTTTATATTACAACTTTTCCTAAAATAGGAGAGGATAGCAGTAAAATATACGAATGTTGTCCAATGTATATTTCGGCACCAAATGTTCTGAGGGTGCGGTAAAATTCAACAATGACCACGAGTTATATATTATTAATATTTTATTGGTGTAAATCAAATTAAACAATGATTAAAAACATATGTTTTATTAATCTATACAAATATTTCGTTGACGTTTGTTAACTTCATAAGTGTCTGACATTAATTAGAAATCAACCTACTATGAATTTTAGAAAAAGGAGTTATGAATTGTTGGAAAATTATTAAAATCTCTTTTACTATTACATGAATTACTTCTATTAATGTTTATATAACGGATGTCCCACTAAGGGCGGCGGTGTAGGATATATGGGAAACTATAGATGCTACAGCGTCGCGTAAAAAAATTTCATAACTAAAATGGCCAAGAGAAATCGCTAGAAAATATTTTTAAGTTTCTAAAACTGCCACAAGATTTCGAAACTGCTATATCAAATAATAAAAACTAATTTTTCTCCAAAAATACTCAGTATTAGGTACCGCTTTAATAATACCAACAAACAGCTTGACTAATTCTGCGTCAGTTTGGTTTATAGCTTTTTGTCGTATCTTCAACAGTAAGGGTGGGGGGAAGATGATAAATAATTAAATATTCAAATTGTTTCTTCTCCCACGCCTTGTAATGAAAGGCAATCAAGTGGGGACTCGTTTGAAATAGAATTTAAAGCTCTTTCAAATGCGGACTTTTTTGGGGGCCATTAATTTGTCTTACACGAACTAAAGGACGTTATTTAAAGAAGGTTCAGTTTCTTGAGATTTTTTCGGAAAAATTAAACGGAATGGTATGCTTTTTAAAGAGTGGTCTTCAAGAGGATAAAATTACCTAAGTTATAGCGAAAACCGCTGTTTGATATCTTTATTCGTTTTTGAGTTATTTCGAACTGTTTTTTAATTGACCAATAATGTAATTATCTATAAATTAAATGTTATTATGAAGTAACAAAGTATTTTTCATCGAGATACCCATGAAACAAAGTTTTATGAATCTAACAAATGGCTAGATTGCGTTGTCATAACTTTGTTATAATTTGACATTTGGTGACTATCTAGCATTTTGTTACAATAAATTTAGTATTTGTTTTTATCTCAAATTCTCCTAAATTTCCTCAAAAGTGTTTTTAAAAATGTCTTATTCTACCTCAGAAGCTTATATGTTAGCCGTGTACTTCCTGTGTTATGAGAACGCTTGTAACTATCCCGATAGAAGACATTGTAGTAGAAGAGTTTTTATACGTGTAGCTAGAAATTTGCGGGAATATGGACAAGTACATCCTATTCCAGCAGTACCTAGAAGAAAACGTTATCAATGTTCTTGCCTATGTTCAAATCAATCCAGAATATCAAGCACCAGAATAATTTCGTTAGATCTGAGAATCAGTAAATCGACGATACATCGAATTTTGATGGATAATAGATTACATCCATATCACGTTCTGCACCAAGCTCTCTCAGAAACTGATTTTGATCCAAGATTAGATTACTGCCACTGGTTAAGATCTATGATTGATAAGGTTCCTTATTTTTGTTTCTCGCGTATTAAGGACTGATGAAACCATTTTCATAAGCAGTGGAGGAGTGACTTACATGTGATGCGTGAATTCAACTATCAAAATCGATGGAGTGTGAATGTGTAGTGTGGCATCCTAAACGGACAGATAATTGGGCCGTTTATTTTTAACGGCTACCTAAACGGCGAAGTTTATTTAAATTTTCTAATAAATAAGTTGCCTGCACTTTTGGAAGACGTTCCTTTGCAAACAAGAAGAGACATGTGGCTTCCGCATGATGACTGCCCGGCACACTTTTCCCGGGGAGTTCGTAATTTTTTTAACGAAAATTACCCTAACTGCTGGATAGGACGAGGCAGTTTGTTTCCATGGCCAGCTAAGTCTCCGGACCATATTGTGCTCGATTTTTATTTGTGGGGAAGAATAACAGATATTGTTTTTGAAACACGCCCTACTACCCCAGAAAATAGGTTTGAGCGAATTCGAAATGCTATAGCCAGCATTTCCAGAGCTGAAATCGAAGTCGCCGTATTAGACAGCCGGCGTAGATTCAATCTTTGCATTGAGAACGACGAAAAACATTTCGAACATTTGTAAAGATATTTTGTCATGGTTACTTTTTAAGACTTATGTTTCGTATCGTTATTCCTCTTTCGTACTGTTAATGTTCGAATAGTGTTACCGTTTTATTGTTGTAGCAAATAATAAAAAATAACATGAAATGTCTTTAATTATTTTTGCATAATAAATATTAGTAGTTAACTTCATAATAGAAAACCCTTTAGTTTCACTTCCAAAACACTTGGTTATTCCATGATAACATTTGATTTATAGCTAATATTATTTGCTAATTCAAAAACAAGTTATTTCGAAATAACTCAAAAACGAATAAAGATATCAACCTGCGGTTTTCGCTATAATTTAAGTAATTTTATCCTCTTGAAATCCACTATATATAATTCTTTAAATAACGCCCTCTAGTTCGTGTAAGACAAATTAATGGCCCCCAAAAAAGTCAGCATTTGAAAGAGCTTTAAATTCTTTTTCAAACGAGTCTCCACTTGACTGCCTTTCATTACAAGGCGTGGGAGATAGAACAATTTGAATATTTAATTATTTATCATCTTCCCCTGGGTATTTTTGTAGGAAAATTAGTTTTTATTATTTGCTATAACAGTTTCGCCATCTTGCGGCAGTTTTAGAAACTTAAAAATATGTTCTAGTGATTTCTCTTGGCCAATTTAGTTTTTTTACGCGACGTGTAGCATGTATAGTTTCCCATATATCCTACCTCGCCGCTCCCGGTATATCATTTCTAAAAGTAACCTTTTTTCATAATAGTTTTCTATATCTAAAATTTCTGGATTACCATAATTAAAAGAATGTTTGTTTTCAATTGAGTGTATAGCCAAAGTGGTACTTTTAGGTTTTAATTTCATGTGAGATTTATAATGGGTTAGTCTATTTTTTAAAGGTTGTAAAGAAGTTCCAATATAAATTTTACTGCCGTTGTTACAAGGAATTTTGTAAATGGTATTTGTTTTTTGCTCTTTTGGCGTTTTTGATTTCAATTTTGCAAATAACATAGAATTTTTGTTTTGTGATGCAACAGCGGGTTTAATATTATATTTAAGATAATGGAATATATGTAAGATATTTCCCTTAAAAATGTTTTCTCCTACATTTTATTTTAGATATGTTGGTGACATTACTAACTGCAAAACCCAACAAAATTATTGAGGTTTTAGAAGTTAAAATTTACAGTAGAATTAGAAAACAACGAGCAAATACTGTTTTCAGACATACTTATTATAAGGAATGGATCAAATCTAGACTTTAACTGGTATCAGAAACCTACCCGTAGTGGAAGATACCGCACCTTTCATTCAAACTACCCTTATTATACTAAAATGGATATAATTCATAATATTAGATACATGTTTCAAACGTCTGACCTCATATTTAGGCCAACACAAATTAAAGAAATTATAAACACTTTTCAGAACAATAATGATCCAAAATCATTAGTTATCAAAACAATGAAAAGAAGAATTAGCCTTTTTTTATCAAAATTCTAATAACCCTAAAAAATCTTTTAAACACGTCTCAATTTCATTTTGTAATAAAAAATCTATTTTACTAAAAAAATCTTCTTAAATATAATATTAAACCCGCTTCTGAAACTCAATTCCATGCTATTTACAAAATTAAAATAAAAAACGCCAAAACAGTAAACAACAAATACCATGTACAAAATTCCTTGTAACAACTGCACTAAAATTTATATTGGAACTTCTGTAAGAATAGACTCGCCCAACATAAATCTGACGTGAAATTAAAACTTAAATGTACCGCTTTGGCTATACACTTAATTGAAAACATGCATTCTTTTAATTACGATAAAATAGACATTTTAGATATAGAAAACAATTATGAATAAAGGTTACTTTTAGAAATAATGTATATAAGTATTAATAGTAATAATACATGTAATAGTAAAAGAGATTTAGATAATTTTCCAACAATTTATAACTCCTTTCCGTAAAATTTATAGTAGGTTTATTTCTAATTATTGTCAGACACTGATCAAGTTAACAAAGGTTAACGAAACACTTGGGAAGATTAATAAAAAAACATATTTTTAAACCTTGTTTAATTTAACTTACACCAATAAAATATTAGTAATTAATATACAGGGTGACAATTTTTAACTAAGCTTCTATGGGTAACTTTGTTATTATAACAGCTACAGAGTCGCTTAAATTAACAATATTGGGCAGAGTTTCAAGACTAAGCAAATGACGTTTTGAGTTTTGACCAGTGTTGCCAACTTTCGTAGTTATTTAGAAAAACTAAAAATGAGCCGAATTTTCAAACTCAAATATCTTGACAGCGTTGCAAATAAAGTTAAAATACAAGAGAAGTGATTGATAGATATTTTTACGAACTTTAAGATAAGCCTATTTTTAAATTTATTTTGCATTTCATTTTTGAGATATAACACAAAGTTACTTTTTTTTAAAGGGAAGTCCTATTAAATAACATATTTTTTACTGATTTCAAAAATGTATAGTTTACCTTATTTATAACAAGTAGTTTTCTTGTAATTTAATAAAAACTGTAAAGTTAACATCGAGTATCTGCAGTTTTAAAAAATATGCCGCTTGGTATGAAAAAACAAAACAAATTTGACACTTGCATTTTTATTCATGTTTATTTTAATTAAATTAAAATTTAAATAGTATTCCTTATTTAAAAAAAGGTGATTTTCTAAAAAATAAATATGGAGTATCCCTGTGAAGAAAAGAACGATATGTTCTTTTGCTATTATATTTCTAATCGTGATGAAAATGCAGCGCCATAAATGTATTTACAGAGGTACATGGAAAGAAGGCAGCCTGCTAAAAAATTATTTCGTAAACTGGAAACTAATTTAAAGCAATACGGATCTTTAAAAAAACCAAAAGACGCAAAAAAAAATTTAATGAAGAAACCGAAGTAAATGTTCTGGCTTATAATAATGTCAAACCGATTGCATCTGTACGGGAAATTGGACTCGAATGTAATACGTCAAGAGAAGAAGCAAAATAACTTCATAGCTTACCGTCACCACGTTGAAAATACATTGTATCCTGCAGATTTTGAAAGACGATTAAATTTCGCTACCTGGTTTATTGAAGAGCATCGAAGAACAATGACTTTTCTAAATCAATTTTGTTTACGGACGAAGCCAAGCTTACCAACAATGGTTTATTTAACCCATTAACGCCCAAATTCTTTTTTTTTTTTTGGAATTTTGAATAGATATTTGCAGGAATTGTATAAGTGCTTACCTTAAACTTTTTACATTATTACTTTTTTTTTACTTTGTTATTTTTTGAAATATGGGCTGTCCTCATTTGAGGACGCTGGGCGTTGGCACAATTTTCTTCAACATTGGCACTAAACGCTTTTAACTTTATTTTAGGTGTTAAATAAGGGAAAAAATAACTTAAAGCTATTTTATTAACAACTACATCATATTATTATTAATAATGATGCTTAGAGTCTATAAGATTTGGTATGATATTTCGAAAAGCAAGGAACACACAATGTTACATTGCACTTATTACAAAACGTGCGAGGCTTTGATTTGCATAATGCAAACTGACATCGGCGCTGATTTTCCGTTTTTTCCAAAATGTGGCCCTTTCCATCAAATTTCCATCATCTCATCAACTGATAAATGTTTTTCAAAAATACCCCACTTTCTAAAATTAATGTTGATTAAATCTATCAGAGGTCGAATTTTGAAGGCTCGATCGTGCTTATTTTCGTTTGCCTTCGAATTGTCTTGAAAATGTAACATCGATTTGATTTCTGTGTATACATTTCGGCTCATAGCATCCTTTACAAGTCCTATTCCCAGGTCTTCAGAATCTGACCAGTAGTCGCGTTCACTTGGTAAACGATGATATCCGAAAATACCAAAAAGCCAATAAAAATTTTAATTTCTTGAGTTGAAATTGTGAAAGCAGGTTTATTTTTCTGCACCGTTCCATAGCGAATTGTTTCTTCAGAAATCATTTGATATACTTCGTCGGTGAAAAAATGTTCAAAGATTTCCAACACTGTGGCAGCTTCTAAACTATTCTTTACATGTGCAAATTTTTCGTCGGCTGTTTCTGTAGATGGCAAAGTCTGGTATTGCGGAGATACTTTTTGCCACTGTGGTGCTTCCCTGATGACAGTCCTACGTTTTCGGGGAAGTTCTTCTCTCCTGGAAGTTGATGGTTCTGGACCACCGGTTGTTAGCATTGAAAGAGGTATGTTATCGTCATCAGAAGGATCATCTATTTCAATCATTCTAACAACATCTGACACGACTGGTACATTCAAATCGTCATCATCAATATTTTCCTCATCAGTAAGTTTATCAACTGAAAGAGGCAGTGCTAACATATCAGCCTCGACATCTTCCGAATAGAAATATTAAACGGCTTCTTCCAAATTTTTAAAAATCTGTTTTTGTTTACTCATTTTATCCAATTCTAAAAGTAAATAAAAATTCCCGTTAAAAATTTTTCAAACAAATTTATGTCAGCTTTGCCCAGCGTCCTCAATTGAGGCATAACAAGAAAGACTGAAGGGTTTTTCATTGTTTGGTCTAAAAATAGTCTACCGTTATGACTTCGAAGAAGGAAAAACGAAATATAGCCTGTCCTCAAACGAGGACGCTGGGCGCTAATGGGTTAATAGAAAAAATCACATTTACTGGGCTCAACAAAATCTTCATTTAACTGTAGAGAGACGAGATCAACATGTTTTCTCAATAAACGTATGGTGCGGTATTTTAGGTACTAAAACCATTGGCCCATATTTTTTTATTCATTTAAATGCTCAGCTGCTTAATGTTTTTAAGAAATGAATTTGAAAATATGATGGACGAAGTTCCATTAAATTTAATACGCACTTTTCGTTATTTTCAACAATATGGAGCTCCTACTCACAATGCAAATGTTGTTTCAAACTTTTTAACAGAAAGATTTAATAACTGGATTGGTACTCGTAGTACTATTCCATGCCCTGCTAGATCTCCAAATTTAACCCCTCTGGATTTCTTTTTGTGGGGAACAGTTAAAGAGAGTTAAAAATTATTATTAATTTTATTAAATACATAAATAAAAAGTTTACCTCGAGTAGGATTCAAACCTACGACCTGTACTTTGCTAGAGTACCGCGCTAACCAACTGCGCCACCAAGGTTCAAGCCCCAATCGATGTAAATTTTGTCTTTATGTATGTAGAACTGATGTAATTCTAAACATAATGAGATTACAGTCAAATTACTTATATTAATGGAATGTGAGCCTGCAATATCGCAAGGATTCACACATACCAAAGCAACTTGACTAATATTAAATTATTATAAGTTTTTGTTATGAACGAATAAGTTCTACATACATAAAGACAAAATTTACATCGATTGGGGCCTGAACCTTGGTGGCGCACTTGGTTACGCGGTACTCTAAAAGTACAGGTCGTAGGTTCAATCCTACTCGAGGTAAACTTTTTATTTATGTATTTAATAAAATTAATAATAATTTTTAATTACATATTTACCTTTGAACTTATTCGTTCATAACAAAAACTTATAATAAGTTAAAGACAGTGTTTATAAAACTAAACTACATAATGTCGAGATCTAAAAGATAAAATATAAACAGCTATTGCAGCAATTAGACCTAATACCTTGTTAAAAGTGCAAAATAATATATTACAAAGATGTCGTATATGTGTTGAAAACCATGGTGGCCATTTTGAAATCTTGTAATTTAGTTGTAATGTAGTACTTAGGTATTGTTTATAAATATTTATGATTGGTTGAAATTTTATAAACTTCAGCATTAATAAAGTTCGTACTCATAAGTTTTTAACAACTGACGATTATTGTGTTATAGATTTCTTTTCTTTTATTTCATTCCAAGGCGCTCTATTTTTTAAAACTGATACTCGATTTTAACTTTACAGTTTTTATTAAATTACAATAAAACTACTTATTATAAATAAGGTAAACTATACATTTTTGAAATCAGTAAAAAATATGCTATTTAATAGGACTAAAATAAACTATACGTTCTATTTAAAAAAAAAGTAACTTTGTGTTATACCTCAAAAATCAAATGCAAAATAAATTTAAAAATAGGCTTATCTTAAAGTTCGTAAAAATATCTATCAATTACTTCTCTTGTAGTTTAGCTTTATTTGCAACGGTTTCAAAGATTTCGGCTCATTTTTAGTTTTTTCTAAATAACTACGAAATTTGGAAACACTGGTTAAAACTCAATATATATATATATATATATATATATATATATATATATATATATATATATATATATATATATATATATATAAGTTCTGCACTTTTTCATCGCTAATAACTTATTACCTGTTGTACTTTTTAATTAGTTTTTTGAGGGCTAGTATGTTCTTCATAGGATATCCAGTTTCGATCAAAACCTTTTAGATAGGACCGAACTTACGTGACTTTTTCTAAAATTGTACAGTATATATATATATATATATATATATATATATATATATATATATATATATATATATATATATATATATATATATATATATACAAATTAAAGTTCTACACTTTTTCATCGCTAATAACTTTTTACCTGTTGTACTTTTTTAATTAGCTTTTTGAGGTCTTCATAGGATATCCAGTTTCGATCAAAACCTTTTAGATAGGACCGAACTTACGTGAATTTTTCTAAAATGCTGCATTTAACGTCGTTGCAAAAGAAATCTGTTTTACTTAAATTTGAGTTGATACGTTTTTTGACAGCTCCACTACCGGAAATACACATGCTAAAGCGAAAATAAAACAAATGAAACAATCTTTGATTTTTAAAGAAACATAATGAAAGAAAGGAGTTAGAAGTAACTAGGAATAATTAATACAACCAACTTTGGATAGAAACAATACTACAAAAATTGTCTGTGAATATATCCTCGGCGATCATCAACAACTGCTTTCGGCAAAATTGTCCAATTGCGTCTTGTGAAAATTCTGTCCAACATCCCTCAAACCGATCTGCATGTTTTTCAACAGTCCCATACACAATAGTCGACCGGGTTGAAATCTGGACTGTTTCGAGGCCAATTGTTGGGTTCAATAAAATCGGGATATTGTTCTTGCAGAAACATTATTGTTTCCCGTGATGTATGAGCAGTCCCATCCTGCTGGAATGTGTAGGAATCACAGACTTGCTCAGTGGTTGGTAACATATTCGATAGGATATCCCTTTGATAAACGTTAGATTTTATATGGCTGTCCACAAAAATAATTGAAGTCTTTCCTACAGCTGATACGGCAAATGTTGGCAAGAAATCAAAAGGCTTTCCAAGGTAATATTTCTCTTCTTTTCTGAAGTGGTATAAACGCTACTGTTCTGTGTATTTTTAGGTTGTCTTAGAGAAAACACCTTTTCATCGCTGAACCATATTTTCCCGACTTGTTTTCGCGTCTTGAATCTGAAGCAGTTATTGACAATGTTCCAGCCTTTTCTGTTTAACATCGGGTGTTAATTTTTGACAGTAATTTTTTTTATAAACTGTTAAGCCCAAATCTTTTTTTAAATTCTTCTTATTGACTTTCTATTGATTCGTGTTATTTGCTAATCTTTTTGAACTAGTTGTCTGACCTGGCCCTAGATTTTCAGCAATACCTCTTAATCTATCAATATTTCTTTCTGTTCTTGCTGTTCTTTTTCGTCCACGTCCTAGTTTCATTTCGATTGAGCCATTGGTTTCTCTTAAACGAACGAGAAATTTTTTTGCAGAAACACACTACTCCCTTAATGATTTAATTGAAATCTTATCTTCACGAGTTAATAAAACCATAATGACATATTACTTTTAAATCAATATTTTGAATGTCATGAATATTGATTATTTGTCAATTGAGACATTGCTACCCTGTTTAATATCAAAACTGAATTTTCATTTAAAAATATCCATTTTATCACGGCACCGAGAATGGATGAAATCGGTTAATAAATAAAATAATTAATTACAAAGATATAAAAAGATTGAAACTTTAATTCGCCCCACAGGAAAAAACATTTCTCGATTCCTAATTTTTTTTCAGTTTCGTCTTAGCATGTGTATTTCCGGTAGTTTAGCTATCGAAAAAACGTATCAGCTCCAATTGTAGTAAAACAAATTTCTTTTGCGACAACGTTAATGCAGCGCTTTAGAAAAAGTCACGTGAGTCTGGGCCTGTGTAGAACTTTTTGATTAAAACTGGACAGTCTATGAAGAACATACCAGCCTACCTGCTGTCCAAAAACTAATAAAAAAGGTGGAACTGATAAAAAGTTATTAGCGATGAAAAATTGTGGAACTTTAATTTGGCCTGCAGTGTACCATGTAAGAACATTTTATCACTCTCCAATTTTCATTTTAAAAAGTGAAGGATAATGAAATAACATCGGAAATACGATTTATCGATAGTGTACGAGATTGTTTGAAACACTGCTGGATTTAGCGGATTAATGTTAGTGAACTGTACAATTTGCAAATTGCGTTTTAAAACAGAAACATTTGAAGTATTTAATATGACATGTTTTAAGCTATATATTAGATAAAACATATTTGATAATGCGTTATGTGCTTTTTTCTTTCATGTAGACGTATTTAGTAAATAAAGAATTGGTTGTTAGATAATCACTTTGGATATAATTTAACCTAACGATATGTTCTTTGTGTTGTATAGTAGAAGCTTAAAACAGATACAGCACAAGGTAATTTCGATTATGACTAATTATTTTGAAAACGATGTGAATAAGTAAATTTACATACCTTTGGTGCATTATATTAAAAACGTTTAGTTTGGTTACACTGAAATAGTTTTATTTTATTGAGTTGAAGTTAACCTCAACGTTTTGTTTGGTGTGAAGCTCATTGTCAAAAAGTGTAGTGGATACATGTTTTAATGTGGTTTTGAAGTATTTAGTGCAAGTAGAATGTGTTTATTGGTTGTAGTAACGGCAACCCTTTATCCACCTCAACTTTTAAAAGGCCATTTTATGTATTGACATTGTTATTTAAAGAAACTTGCAAACACCATGTAAAAATATTTTATCATTCTCCAATTTTCATTTTAAAAGGTGAAGGATAACTGAATAACATCGGAAATACAATTTATCGATGGTGTACGAGATTGCTTGAAACACTTCTTCTATGTATTAGATGAAACATGTTTGATAATGCATTATGTGCTTTTTCTTATTGTAAGACGTTGTATGTACTAAATAGAAAATTGGTTATTGGATATAATTTAACCTAACGATATATTTTTTATGTTATATAGTAGAAGCTTAAAACAGATACCTCACCAGGTGATTTAGATTATGACTGTAATTATTTTGAAAACGATGTGAAGTATTTAGTTAATTTACATACCTTTGATGCATTAATTATTTATTCATATATTTTTTCTGCAACTTTTTGTTTTATTAATTGAGATAAGACTAGCTTTAAATAGACATGAGATGTGGCTATACAATAACGAGGCTATTGGTGCACATTTTATTTTGAATTTGTACATTTTTAGTTATTGTCACCTTCAATATACACCCTTCTTCTATCATTACAACGCTTCCATTGTTCGAAACAGTGCTGGAAATTTTCTTCTGTGAGCTCCTTCATGATGCGTGCCGCTTTTTCTTTCACAGTTTCAACGGACTGAAATCTTGTTCCTTTTAATGCAGATTTGACATTGGGAAACAGACAAAAGTCGCGTGGTGCAAGGTCTGGCGAATAAAACGGATGGTCTAATACTAGGATGTTGTACTTGGCTAGAAACGTCTTGACAGACAATTCAGAATGAGCCTGCGCGTTGTCTTGATGGAGAACCCATAAAGTTAATGTTTATTAATAGTCTGACCTTCTGAAATCCAGTGAAGGTACACAATCCCATGAATATCGAAAAAACAATCATCGCTTCGAATCTTGATTTGCTCATTCAAGGTTTTTTAGCTCTCGTTGAAGTTGGGCTCTTCCAATGCATGGAAGTTTCAGGATCATAAGTGAAAAACCAAGATTTGTCACAAGTTCGGCTCATTTTCAATGGCATTCAAAGTCTCAGTACAAACATTTTCGCGAGCTTCATGTTGTTCAATCGTGAGAATTTTATGCACCATTTTCGCACACACTTTGTGCATGTTAAAATTGTTATGTAAAATTTACGCATTCTTTGTCAATCCCTACAGTTTTGGCAATCGTACGAATAGTTAACCAACGGTCAGATTGAATCAGATTACTGACTTTTTCAATATTTTGATCCGTTTTTGACGTGTAAGGGCGACCTGGTGAATCATCTTCAACGTCTTTTCGGCCATCTTGGAAACGCTTAAACCGCTTAAAAACTCGCGCGCACGTGATAAACATTTATTGCCATACCCTTCTTTTAATAAAAAAGAAGCCTTCACACCACACAGCTGTCGGCCGTTCGTGTTTGATGCATGCGTACTTCTGTGGAAGCATCAGTTTCTTTATTTTATAGCCACATCTCGTATATTAATAATTTCATAAATGAACAACTCGATTCAGAGTATTCATTAAAGGAGGCATATTAAACATATTTTTAGCATTAGTTTTAAGATATTTATTTATTTATTATTTAGGTGATTTTAACTTGTGGAATTACTTCTGCCTTCATTCTAATCGATGTAGGTGATTATTTGCGACTTTTAAAGCACATATAAATCATAAAGCGTAATAGAAATAATTCTGTGTTTAATAAAGCCTCAAAGGCCACTACAATAGTACGTAGGAACATAGAATCTATTGAAAGCAGTGAATTTGAACTTACCGTTAATGGTTAGGGGGCTTCAGCAACAACAAAAAACCCGCATATACAAGGTAGTCCAGTATTATATACCGTAATTGCTAGAGCTGATAGTACGTTAAAAAATAAGGGTACCTCTTTATATACACTTTGTTCCTTAAACTTAATAATAAGAGTGATACAACCCTGTAAAGAGGTGAAATGAAAACCATTTTTTTTAATATCTTCTAGACGCTTTTGAATAACGGGTTCATATTTTAGGGGTGAGAGTATGACATTAGGATAATTAAATTTATGTCAACAGTTATTCCATCCCTTACGATTAAGGGATAGTTTTGGGCGGTACGTATGAGTTATTACGTAATTTTTTTTAATTTGGGATTATTTAAACAAAATTCTTTAAAAAATTATTCTCCTGACTATTCTACACAAACAAGGTACTCTTGTTACACTTCGGCAATTATTACCATTTTCGAGTAATTTAAAGTAAAAGTGCATTTTTATGTAATCGTAACCAAGTCCTTTAATAAGTCATTTAGGCTTAGGAATAGAAGCTTCTCTTATCAACGATACTTTAATAAAACTAAAGGAAGAGTTACACCTTTCAAAAGAATCATACAATAATAATTTAAATTTAAATTAGTCGCCAGAATAATGTTTTATAGACAATGTTCAAAATGTCCTCCATTTTGTCTACACAATCTAATTATTTTTGTTAGTGAACGTATTATTATTATTCTATTTAACAACACTGCATTGTTTTGTAAGTTTGTAAATTCTTGCTCGATTTTATCTCTCAACTCATTTAATGTATTAATTGGAGTGTTATATTATACACTTTTGATTTCAAATAACTCCATACAGTAAAATCCAGTGGATCCAGATCACAACTCTGAGGAGGCTATTTAATTGGTGCATTTGCACCTCGACCAATCCAATTATTAGGGAAGTGATCATGCAACCACCTTCTACAAATTCTAGTATAGTGAGGTGTAGGGCCATCGTGCATAAAAAACATCTTTCTTCGTATATACAGTGTAATATCGTCTACAACAATATCATAGAAAGTATTATCTAGAAAATCGTAATACATATTTCCATTTAAATTTCCAGGAAAAATATGGCATCCTATAGATTTATTTAAAAGTATGTTGGAAATGAGTTTCTATGGTAACCCTGGGATTTTCCTCAGTCCAGAAATGCATATTTCTAGAATTAAACATACCTTGCCTTGTGAATGTGGTTTCGTCCGTAAATGAATGCTGTTTAAAAATTTTGATCATTATGCATTTTCTCTTGAACTACTTCACAAAAATCAAATCTGAGTAAGATGTCATCAGGTAGCAATTCCTGTACTTGCCGATAGTTATATGGGTGCAACTACTGTTCATGCAGAACTCTTAAAGCACTTTGATGGGAAATGTTCATTCTTCATCCTAACTTACGTGTACTTATCGTGGGATCGTTCATTACCGTGTCTAGAATTTGTTGTTCAACGCGAACAGTTCTTGTTCTTTCTAAGACGACCAGCATCTGTGTTTCTTTTCCGAAGACAACCGGTTTCTCTCAATCGTTCAGTACTGAAAAAGGTTTTGGCATTGGGGATACTTCTATTCGGAAACTTTTCTATATAACGTCTTACAGCGGCAGCAGCATTTCCAGAACATTTTCCCAACACCAAAAGTATTCTGTCAATTCAGGATGTAAATAGTTTACCATATTCAGGACATAAATATGAAAAACTTTAGAAAAACGACATGTTTAACCAATTTAACTTTCGAATATGCTACAAATGTAATTGAAACAATTCAATTGTTATTAGACGTTGCTTAGATTTCGTGGAATACTTGATTGTAAAGTATCGTTTATAAGAGAAGCTTCTATTCCTAAGCCCACTTCACTTATTAAAGGACTTGGTTACGATTACATTTTACTTTTACTTTTATTTCCTTTTACTTTAAATTACTCGAAAATGGTAATAATTATAGAAGTGTAACAAGAGTACCTTTTTCGTAGAATAGTCAGGAGAATCATTTCTTAAAGAATGTTGTTTAGATAATTGCAAATTAAAAAATGACGTAATAACTCATACGCACCGCCCAAAACTATCCCTTAATCGTAAGGGATGGAATAACTGTTAACATAAATTTAATTTTTTCTAATGCCATACACACACCCCTAAAATATGAACCTGTTATTCCAAAGCGTCTGGAAGATATTAAAAAAAATGGTTTTTATTTCACTCATTTACAGGGTTGTATCTCCCTTATTATTAAGTTAAGGAAGTGTATATAAAGAGGTACCCTTATTTTTTAACGTACTATCAGCTCTAGCAATTACGGTATATAATTCTGGACCACCGTGTATATACCATTTCAGTATTAAAAAGCATAGTCCATTATCGTGAACTACTAAAGTTTTTCAATAAATGTCAATAGTTCGAAATACAAAGATCTATCAGTACCACCCTCAACTCTCCATTTTATTACTTTTCATTTAAATTTAATATTACTTAAGAACAATAACTTCTGTTCATAAAATATAGTTTAATAACATTAGCTATTAAACTGTGTTAAAGTGGGGTTGCTTTGTTTAATTTCATGGTAACTAACAAAACCAGTGGCTACCACTAGTTCTGATTGTTTTTATTCGAGTCGTAACTTAATCTAGAAATTGGAATTAACAAAATATCCTGTACTCTATAAGAGTAGAAAAAGCATAGCAGATAACTCCAGTGGTAATGCTTATTGCGCGCTCGCTTAAACTACAACACTCGCTCGCTCGTGATCGTAATAATACACTCGTGCGTAATAGGTTGCTTACCACTCTTATTATGTAACATACTATTATGTTGCATGCGCCGAAAGTGACTCATAATGTATGAGTGGTAGTTACTTTTAAGCGTTATTACAAAATTTCTAAATTAAATATACGTCGGGGAGGTGATGATAACAAAAAAAAAACTAGTTGCTATCACACGTTACATCTCAAACAATAACTAAAATTACCTGCCGTTATTCCAACTGTAAATAAACTTACTTGGAGATTTACTAATTTTTTTTCGTAATTGCCATTTTTTTATTGTTTACTGAACTTCTAGAGTTGCTACATCATCCTTTATAAGTAATGCATTTAGATTTTATGAACTGTTTACTTTGCAGTTCTAGAGCTTTTTTCTGTCATTACAGTTCCCCATTCATGAACAATTTTCGAAAATGTATTAGCACAAAAATTTTAGACATTCCAAAATATAGATGGCGCTGCGTTGCAAAGGCTTATGTTTGTAAATAATCGTTAAGTAATTCAGTTTAGAAGTAGTGTACTTTTAATTCTGATTATGTTATTTTTTATTTATGTCAATTTGAAAACGATTCCGCGCAAAGGATTACTCTCTGAGGGAAACTTTAAAATAGACAATGTCATATTATAGAATTTTTGTATGTTTTGCCATTTTATAGAGATTACATATTTTCTATTTTTTGCAAAGCAGTACCTTGTAAATATGCAAGTAGAATATAGAAAACAACAACCTAGCTATAGAAATAAGAACAAAAATGTGTTACTGTTTTAGTTTCCCAAAACGGTAAGAGAAACAACTTGCTCTTCTTCACCCCCATTTTCTCTCATATTTTGTATAATAAATTAATGTTCTCAGAATGTTCTGCTACATTAAATTTTAAATTGCAGCAATAAATGAGCACTAAGCTAAGTAATAGATGCGATCTATGTATTGTGTGGGTACTGGGTTAACGAATGTATCTTATTTTTCCATATGCAATGTCGTAAACGATTTAAGTAATTACATTAATTCTTAAAAATTATGATTACAGCTGCCAGAGGATGATTTATTAATGGATGATAGTGCAATGGATTTAGGATCAGATTCAAAATACGATTTACCGTCCGGTAGTCAAAACAAAGGAATTAATGCCTCAAAACCATCAACAAATTCTTCCAATTCTGCTAGCACATCCTCTCTTACTGCAGCTATAGAAAAAGAGTGGCCAGACGTAATAAAAATGAATGACTATTTAAGTACAGGTAGAAGACAGCAATTTTGGGAAGAACCATTTACGAAACGTGTTATGGATGCAATTAAAACAAAAAATTTAGAAATGAAAATTGCTGCAGAATTGTTAGGTGTTTCATATGGCACACTATATGGTCGGTATAGAGATGCATATGGTTGTTTGAAACATCCATACAGGTACATTAACAAAGTTTTGTTTTTATCGCATGTATATTGCATGGCTTTATTTCAAGTAAGCTCTTTGTATGTGTTAGCTTTTATTCTTGAAATACTAACCGTCATCAATAAAGCTTAGTAGTTTCAATTAACTCAGAAGTAACACCTGCATTTATTTTTCAAAGCTGTTGCATGCTTCTGTATGTTGTGACTGGGTTCTTCTTTCAAATATGTGCTAACTATTTTGGAACTATGTGCCACTTTTTTTTAAGGAAGACAAATTTTGTATATTATGAGTAATTTCATACCTTTATGAGAAAATGTAAGTTCATATAAATGATTAACATTTTGCAAACTTGCTTCCTGGAATTCATAAATATAATTAACAAATTAAAGGATATTATGCTACATTCATTTCTATTGATATTAACCTATTAAGTACCGGTACCAAAAATAATCATGAAATTGAGAAAATTGTTACTAATTATCGATTATAATCATATGTTCATTAGATAAAAATAATAAGATTTTTGTTGTCGCTTTTGGTTTACAAGAAATTAAGTGTCCTATATATATATGACTCTGGTACAATGTGAGTAGGGTTGCACTCCCTATAACAATGAACGTACTACGTGCAATCTGAAATAGTATGGGTTTAACGACTCATGAAACAAAAAATTAATTTTATTTATGGTAGGATTCAAAACATTCTACACACAGGGTTACATTGCATTTTGAACAAAAAGTCGAAGGTTTTTTCTGGCAATTTGGAAATTGGCATCTATGCTGTTTTTCCCTCCATCTTATCCAATGGCTGTTTCCATATACCGAACATCAGGCACTACGCCATCCCCGTTGTGTTTCCGATGGCTAGAATGGCCTTGCTTTAAATAAAATGTGACAACACTTCTTCGGAAATGTAAACAAGATAAAGAACATGGCCCGTGAATTTTTCTGTACAAAATCCATGCATTTGTTATGGACATGTCGATCATTCTTGTAATTAACGACGAGTACCATTTTTTGCCAACTATCCACTCACGATGATCAACACCTCCCATATATTGATTATACATTTTGATAACACTAGGTTGGGGACATGAATTTTTTGTTGTTTAGATTTACACCACCTTGAAGCATTACCGAGTGGGTCAATGGTGTCAAAATTTGTACCAATTGCGACACATCTGATATCATTCCATTTTAAGATTAAAATTTCACCATTTTTGTCAAATCGATAATCAAATGTGCCACGTTCTTTCTTTGAAAATTCTTTTGAATTTAAAAGTGGGCATTTATCTGTTCTGTTTTCACGCATTGTTCCTGTAACAAGTAGGATGAGAAAAGTATAGATTATTGCAGTATATACCTGTTGCACAAAATCCAATTGATTTTAGATGAATCAGTATGTCACGGTTTGTCAAAATATACCAAATGGTCATTAGAATTTTCAACGATTACTAAAACATCTGTAATAACTTGCGAATCTTGCAGTAAACCCAGAGTTGCATTTTTATCTTTGCCAGTAAAAACAGAAAATTTGTAGCAATATCCATCTGAAGTACATAGCGCCCACAATTTATATCCAAATCGAATTGGTTTTGCTTGTATATATTGCTTCATACGATTGCGCCCGTAGTATTTCACAATCATTTCATCAATTGATAAATGAGTGGAAAATGTACCCCATTGTTGAAATGCTTGGTTTATTTTATTTATTAGTGGACGAATTTTATCAATGAAACACATGTTGTTATAATTCTGACATTGTTATTATAACTTATTTTATTTACCTATTCAGTCTAATCAATTTCATCGTTATTACAACAGTGGAAAACTGATTTCATTTTCAAGTATCTATTTCGAGACATTGCATCCGCTACAAGTTGTATTCTGGTGTCTTCATCTGTACTCCAATACAGCTTTTCAGAGGGTAAAATGTGGTAACCAGAAAATATTAAAAATCCAATAAACGTTTTTAATTCCTGAATAGTCACAATAAAATCAGTAAATTTTTTTTACAGATTTAGCATATCTTTCCGTTTCTTCTTGCAATAAATTATGAACATCGTCGGAGAAAAATTTTTCAAACAATTGTGCAGGATAAATAATGTATTTCAGCACCAATAATTTTAATTTTCTCATTTTCAGACTGTGACTCTCTTATTGTGTTTGTATAGGATGGCTGAGATTTATGCCAACGCGAAGTAATATTAGTTAATTTCTTTTTACCCGTACTTGTTGAAGAGCTTTTATCGGGTTTCTTATGAGTACATTGCGTATCAGGATTATCATCACGATTAGACACACTTGCTCCTTGTAATTGAATTTCTATATTTCCAGGAATATCATTGATTTCATTTTCACCTGTTATGCCTTCGTCACCGTCATCACAATCACTTAAAACGTCCGGATTCGGTGGCAAAACAGCTATATCTACACTATCCGCATTTTCCAAATGTTTATAAAATTCTTCATCTTCGAATAACGCTTCAATGTTTTTAACACTTAAAAATCGCTGACTTGCCCTGTTTTACACCACAATAAATGCACTAAATGAATAAGGGAGCATCACCTCTAATTTATATACCAACAATCTCTGCAAGAATCATCTGGTCTGGACGTGTAAATTCAAGGTATAAACGTATACGAATTGGACCAGTGTCCTATAATTATGACATCATATTTTGTACTTGTTTATTCCTGTTTATGATAAGATCAAAGTTTCAAAAATTATGCAGTTCTAGCAAACAAACTTTCTATTTAGGAATTCTGAACAGAAAAGTTATATAATTTATTGAATTTTGAAAAAACTAAGGAAAACTAAATGTGTGACAAGCAAAGAAAAAACAACCTTGCTTGTAAATTATTTTTCTGTGTATACTTACTAATTTCTTATAAAAGTAAAGGTACAATCTTACTCCTAAAAGATGACAAAGTAATATGAAATTTTAAAAAATACATTTTGTTATATATATATATATATATATATATATATATATATATATATATATATATGACACCGGTACATAATTGGTTAATATTGCTCTATTGGTTCTTGATAATAAATTATCAAGAACTTTAAAAATTGCATTGATATATTAGTAATGAGTAATAACTAGATCTGTAGTAGATTAAATATTGTTAAGACTGTCCTGAAAATAACATTCCAGATAAAGGAAATCAAATTTAGATAATTGTAAATCTTATTTTACGGTTTTAAAAAAAGCTGAATTATAAATAAAAATCGTACGAACTCCACCATGCAAATGTAAAGACTATAATAATATCCGTAGTTTGAATTGTCAATTCACAGAAACCCAACACACTGATATCCCTTACCCAATGATGACAATAATAAAGCTACTACTAGCTCTTATTCACGGAATGTTAACTTGGCGTTTAAATATAGATAATTACAGCACTGGAACATTGATCGTCACCCTAGCACAAATTAAGGGTTCTACAAAAATTGGTAATTTAATAGCAAGAGAATTATATGTTAGCTATTACAAAAGTTTCTCCAGAAGAAACAAACAAAAATAACATAAAGTACATATGACTTTCATATTTTTTGGTAAAATAGTAGTTGTACCTGCAAATAAACAAATAATAATAATACTAATAAAATTATATGCTTCAACAAGAACACAACTACTATCACTAACCAACATGACATGTCATTTAGCTCAGACATACATATGGGTTCAGACTAGACAAGTGCAGAACAAACCATTTTAAAGGTTAAATTGACAAATATGACACCGATAAACATAAATGAAAAGAAACAAATACCGAACATGGAGCAAAAAGACACGTACAAATATCTAGGTTTCAATCAGGCACCAAAAATTGATAAACAAAACACCAACGTTATATCTACAGTAACATATTCTTTTGGTGTAGTAAAGTGGTTACACACTGAACTTGAACAGCTTAACAGGATAGCAAAAACGCACATGACGAAATGCAGAGAACACCACCCAAAGGCATGCAAAGAAAGACTGTACTTATAAAGAACTAAAGGAGGTAAGAGGTCTGACGGATATTGTTCAATTACATAATAATCAAATCATTACACTTAGAGCATTCATTCGATCCCGTTCATACAGCACTTTACACACAGCAGCAGTGAGTGCAGACACAAAATACACATCACTTAACTGCAACGAAGTGGTACAAGAAGACACAAAAAAACAACAGACGGAATGCTGTTGGAAAACTGGATGGCAAAGCCACTACCCTGTAGCCATATAAACATAGTTAATGACAAAATAGTAGACAAATAATACATATATGAATGGCTAAAAAAGGGAACTTTGTACCCAGGGGTTTAATTTGGCAATTCAGGATCAAATGATGTACACAAAAAACTACAGAAAATTACAATAAACGAAAAGATAAGTGATGACAAATGTCGATTATGCAACCTATTCACTGAAACAATTGTTCACATCACTTCTGGATGCAAACTCTTAGCTGTACAAAGTACATAAATTTACACCTGAGACTGTAATAGAAATAACAAATATGAAATATACTGGGCCAACACAATACTTACAGTTAAAACCGTACATGCTATCAGACCTGACATAACATTTACAAACAAAATACAGAAATTTACATATCTAATATATGTCTCCATTCCAATCTCTGTAAATATACAGCACAAATATACAGAAAAAATACAAAAGTATGTACCTTTAGCAGAAGAAACAAAATAAAGTAATTATAAAACCATTTATTATGTCACCCACTGGAATTACACCAAAATCATTCATCCAACATCTGAAAGAGATCAACATCCCAAGTCAAGTTCACCACAATATTTAACAGGCGATCATACTTAATACATGCAATGTAGTCAGACAGTTCCTCAACATAGGCTAAAACACCATACAATAGATTGTGTTATAGACTTGGTATATCCCGGCTATAAATATGTATAACACCATCTGAAAAGATGAGCTAACAAGAAAAATAATAATCATAGTAATACATTCACAACGCTTTTGCATATGGTGTGTATAAATTCAATTTGTATTTGGGAATACATTGGTCTATCAATAAGAAGCTTTGTTGTTAGATGCAGATAACAAGTTTGTTAGAAGTACAAACATTTAGACACATCAAATAACGCAAAACGTATAATGGAATAAAAACATTGACTAATTTCAGAAAATAACATTAATTTTTTTATTCTCCTAACAGTTTGGCAATTTACGAACATAAAAAAGTATTCGGAATACCTTTAATGAACGAAGTTATTCTTTTGGGTTACCCATTGTTGGAGGTTTTGAAAATTAAAAAAAAATTATATATATATATATATATATATATATATATATATATATATATATATTTACATATTTGCTTGAATTCAAACACGCTATAACCTAAAAATATTTTCGCATATGCAGAGTGTTCCATAACAGCGGTACATAACTTATCTTTCCTATTTTGAATAGAATGGTATAGTTTTTACTCCGAATTTCGTTTCTAAAAATGTATAGCTAAACTTAACCGTTTTTAAAATATTCTTACTTTTAGATAAAAAATAATCATTTCTCGTCGTTCAAAAATTTATTTTGAAGTTACTACCAAATTTATGAATTTGTAACTCCGCATGTGATTAGTGCAAATATTGATCTTTTAAGAAATACTATGACTTATTTAATTTTTATACAGGTTGTACCAGAAATATGAATGTATAGTTCTTTTGTTTTAAATCTAAATAACTATCGTATCTTAAATACAACACCCTGTATATTATTACATTATTCAAAAAAAAATTGAAAGACCTACATTTTGTCTGTCTGTAACGGTTTTTGAAATATTTATAACTTTAAGATTTTGCTTTAATTCTTCGTGGTATAATATACGTACACCCTATATAATATATGTGATATATTGACCAGAAAACGATCATAACAGTTGCCATACTTAAATAAATGGTAAAATGTATTGACTTTTGTATTACGTATGTGAGAGAATGTAATTGCATAAAAAAAAAACGTTTAATAGATATAAAAATAATACTATGAAAAAAGAAACTTTTAAAAAGCACGCTTTTATTTACGCGTAGAAAGTACACTAAAAAGAAGAAAATAATTTTTTTCTTTGCACCAAAATGTGATCAAAAATCTTTACGGACAAAAATAAAAGCGTGGGGCGCTCATATTATAAACATGTGACGTAGAGAAATGAATTTAGATGAGCACTCCACGCTTTTATTTTTAGTCGTAAATATTTTTGATCACATTTTGGCGCAAAGAAAAAAATTATTTTCTCCTTTTTAGTGCACTTTCTACACGTAAATAAAATCGTGCTTTTTAAAAAAGTTTCTTTTTTCATAGTATTATTTGTGTATCTATTAAAGGTTTTTTACATTCTCTCACATACGTAATACAAAAGTCAATACATTTTCCCATTTATTTAAGTATGGTTATGATCGTTTTCTAGTCAATACACCTAATATTATAAGGGTCCACATTTATTATACCACGAAGAATTAAAATAAAAATATTAAAATTGTAAATATTTCAAAAACCGTTGCATATAGACAAAATTTGCTTATTTCAAAAAATGGGTCTTTCAATTTTCTTTCGTATAGTGTAATAGTATGCAGGGTATTGTATTTAAGATAAGAACAACAACAGAAAAATTATAAATTCATATTTCTGGTACACCCTGTATAGAAATTAAATGTCATAATATTTCTTAAAAGATCAATGTCTGCACTAATTATATGCGCAGTCACAAATTCATAGATTTGGTAGTAACCTGAAAATAAATTTTTTAACTACGACGAAATATGATAATTTTTTATCTAAATGTACAAATATCTCAAAAACGGTTAAATTTAGCTATACGACATGTTTAATAGAAAGTGGTTGTTTTTCAGAGTATAACGAAGTCCCCAGTAAAAACCACCATTCCATTTAAAATAAGAAAGATAGGTTATGTACCGCTGTTATGAAACACTCTGTATACGCGAAAATATTTTTAGGTGATAGAGTGCTTGAATTCAAGCAACTTTTGTATAAAACATTTTTTTCTACTGTGCACAGTTTAGTCGCAAATTTACTTTGACGCACTAATGAGCAACTCTATACACAGGGTGGGTGTCTACTGCGTGGACGGAGGATTGCTCCTTGACTATTAGAGATATCAAAACCAATTTTGGTGTGGTAATACATGATCATTGGACCTACATTCTAAAAATATTTAGGTATATACAGGGTGATTCAAAGAACACACCCAGGTCTTTCACAATAGATACCTACTCTTTTAGGCTAACCTTATTTATCAAAATTCAAAATTGATCTGTGTGTCTTCTATGACACGACATATATATATATATATATATATATATATATATATATATATATATATATATATACAGGGTGTCGGTGAGGAACTGTACAAACTGAAATGGTATTTTCCTTGGGTCAATATAAGTAAAAAAAATCCCATAAACATAGGTCTGATTCGCAATAGTTACCCAGATACAAGCGTTTAAAGTTTATAAATGATCACATATTTTTTCAAAAGTAATTATTATTAGTCAACTGGAAAAACAAAACCGAAACAATCTGTCATTTATTCGTTTGTGTTCTAATAATGACAAAGTGGATTGTAGTTAATTAAGTGTAATTTAAATTTAAAATGCCTTTTCAATTTTCTATCGAAGAGTATGCTGACATCATTTACATTTATGGATTTTGTGATGGAAATGCGAGAGCTGCCGTTAGGGAATATGAACGAAGATTTCTCAACAGGAGGATTCCAAATCACCAAACCTTTTCTTCTGTGTTTCAACACGTTCGAACTCATGGTTCATTTCCATCGGTTTCATTAAGATCTGATCGTCCTGTGGAGTTAAATGTGAATGAGCATTCTACAGATGGTTGATCGGAGTCCAGGGTTGAGTGTTAGAAGAATTTCTTCTCGAACGGGAGTCCCCGTATGTCAGTATGGCAAACATTACATGATGGGCTTTTGTATCCCTATCATCACAAAATCCATAAATGTGAATGATGTCAGCATACTCTTCGTTAGAAAATTGAAAAGGCATTTTAAATTTAAATTACACTTAATTTACTACAATCCACTTTGTCATTATTAGAACACAAACGAATAAATGACAGATTGTTTCGGTTTTGTTTTTCCAGTTGACTAATAATAATTACTTTTGAAAAATATGTGATCATTTATAAACTTTAAACGCTTGTATCTGGGTAACTATGAATCAGACCCATGTTTATGGGACTTTACTTAAATTGACCCAAGGAACATACCATTTCAGTTTGTACAGTTCCTCACGGACACCCTGATATATATATATATATATATATATACATATATATATATATATATATATATATATAGGGTGTAAAATTAGTGCATAATTTCTATGTTGCTACATAACTATTTTAGATAGAGAAAAAATATGTACAATTCTACAGGGTGTTACATTTTCGGATACGAGTATCCAACTTAGATATTTTAAATTCAACGCCCTGTATATTTTTAAATATTCTTATTTGGTCATCAATTGCCTTATATGGTAATGTTTTGCTTTTTAATTAGGATCAGTCATTACAGAGTTGTTCCACTGTTTAGGATAAATATGACGTATGCAAAGACAACAAATAAAATCTACTGCGGCCACACTGACAGATTAATCAAAAATATTTTGTCAAACGTTTGTCAAGATCATGTACTGTCATCCGAAAAATTGAAAGATAAATTCCATTGTACAGGGTGTTTGCTACGGTGGTACAATAAGTTAATATTTCGATTGGCCATAACTCAATTTTTTAAATGGAACACCCTGTATTTTGTAAGTGATTCAGATAGAGAAATACATTCTCTTTCTATTTTATATCAGGTTTCCTGTACCTGAAGCTGACCTACATAATGAAATTAATAGAAGAAATACCAGAGTAATTTACAATAAGTGTTCACACATACCGCCCTGTTGTATCAGGCACAGTTGAATTCGTTCCGTAAATGAACGTTGAACATCAATTAGAATGTCATGGGTCACTTGGCGAAAAACATCACGAATTCTCTTCACTATCTTCACTAGTAGTTGGAGGAGGTTGATACACAATGTCCTTTATTACAGCACAAAGGAAAAAATGTAGTACAGATAGGTGACCAGTTGTGTGGACCACCTCGTTTACCCAACGACCAGGAAATCTAATATTTAAAAAATTTTGAACATTCAGCGTCGACAACATTTTCAGTGACATGTTGCAGAAAATCGTTCAATTCATGTTCAAGAAAGTGGAGATACATTTGACCATTAAAATGGTTCTCAAAAAAATGTGAACCAACAACTTTTGCCCCGACAATTCCACTCCACACGTTTATAGACCACTGACGTTGTTGTTCAACTGCTCTCAGGAATTCGGGTTTATTGGTAGCGTAATGATTGAAATTTCGTTGATTAGGGTGGCCTCTGTTACTAAAAGTTGCGTCGTCGGTAAAAAGGACACAGTTCAGAAAATCTGTTTCAGCATTCAATTTATTATTAATCCACTCACAAAATTGCTTCCAGCTTTCTAAAAAGCTTTCGGAAATAGTTTTTGGTGTTTTTTGATATGGTAGTGATGGAATTTATTACTTTTCAAAATACGGTGTACGCATGTATGACTTGCATCAACAATTTGTTGAGAAATTGTTTGAGTGGACTGGTGAGGATTTTTAACCACTGCAGCAACAACTATTAATGCGTTTTCCTCATTGGTTACATATCTTGCATGCATATGTTGTGTATAATTAACGCTGCCTGTTGATTCAAACCTTCCTTTAAGTTTTTCTAAGCTAAGTTCAGGTGGGTGCCATTTGTCAGGATACTTCTGAGCATAGCTTCGGGATGTAAGAAGACAGTTTTGATCACATTCTTCTAATACATACGAGGGATGTACAATATTTGTTGTCCCTAGCATAGATGGCTTTGAAATATGCTGCCCCTAGTAACCGCACTTGTTTTGTTGACAAACAAACTGCCAAATTTGGTTAGACGAGCTTTAATAGAGTTAAAGCTGTACAAGTTGATTGTAGTGGTTGCACGAAGATTTTGGAAAATAGAACAAAGTGAGCTTCATGCTGTCATCAAGTACCTACAAAAGAAAGGTTTAACACCTAAAGAAATTCATTCAGATATGGTTGGCGTACTTGGAGATTCTCCTCCTCACTATTAAGTAGTAAAAAATTGGTCTCGAGCGTTCAAATGTGGCAGAACAACCTGCGAACATGCAAAAGGTACTGGTTGGCCGCATTCTGCGTGTACACAAGGCAACATTGATGTTGTGAATGACATGATCAGTGAAGATCGTCGATTGACAACAAGACGTGTAGCGGGGAGACAATAGGCCTTTCAAGTGGTACGATAGGAACCATAATAAATGACTATTGAGGGCTTCATAAGGTGTCCCAAGATGGGTACCACGAATGTTGACGCCCGAACAAAAGCGTTTGAGAGTCACTTCTTGAATAGCCACTTTAGCCTTGTTTAACCGTAATCCTAAATGGTTCTTCGATCGCTATGTTACAATTGAGGAAACTGGGGTTCATCACTTCGATCCCGAGTACAAACAGCAAAGAATGGAGTGGCGTCATCCAGAATCTCCCCCACCCCGCAAATTTCGTGTACAGGCTTCAGCGTGCATGATAATGGCTAAAGTTTTTTTGGGTTGCCGAAATAATTTTACTGGTAGATTTTTTGGAATGTGGCCACACAATATCTCCAAAACTAAAAGAAAGTCTTCCGGGAACAAAATTTGTGAGCGATGACGCAGTTATGGCAGCAGTGCAGGACTTCTTCTGTGATCAAGACTCCGAGAACATAGGTGTCTTCACGTTCAAGGGAATTATGTTGAAAAATAATGTTGTATTCTATAGTAGGGGCATTAAATTCTGTACATCCCTCGTAGATCATATCAAGATACTCTTCTCTAGAAAAATTCATTCTGTAAACTTACACAACACAACACACAAATGCTAATTTACTGTGAATAATTGTTTTTGTTTTTTGAAGTTGCTTCAAGAGTCCTCTAAAAAATTACAATTCGCATAACACAATCCAGTTATTCTTAAAACTGCAATAATTTAAAAAGTATCAACTTTAGGTAGAGGAAACCTAATATAAAATCGAAAGAGAATTTATTTCTCTATTGAATCCCTTACAAAATATAGGGTATTCCATTTAAAAAAATTGAGTTATGGTCAATCAAGATATTAGGTTATTGTACCACCGCAGCAAACACCCTGTAGCACGGAATTTAACTTTTAATTTTTCGGATGGCAGTAGATGATTTTGACTGACGTTTGAGAAAATATTTTCAATTAATCTGTCACAATGTGGGCGCTGATCCTAATTAGAAAACAAAACATTACCAGATAGGCAATTGATGTCAAAATAAGTATATTAAAAAATATACAGGGTGTTCAATTTAAAATATATTATAAATATTCGAAAGTGCAACTTGTAGATATTTGAAAGTTACGGAGAAGAAAATAATACTCAACTTTCATATTTATATTTTCTTTATCAAAGATAGTTAGGAAGCAACATAAGAATTACGCACTAATTTTACACCCGGTATATAAAATTTGTTGATTATATTAGATTATGTTTTTTTCCCTTAATTCATTTTTCTTGGTTTTGTTCATATAGAGCACCTTCTAGAATGTCACTTTTCGGCCAATTTAATAATATTTAAATTTAAAAGGTCTGATTATTGTTTTTTGGTAACAAGTGTCATAATTTTTTAAAGCTGTTAACATGTTATTTTGAAGTCCTCAAATATTGCTATAATACATTGTTAAATTTAGTAGAATTTATTTTAATGTATTACTTATTAATATGATTAGGCTACAAAAGTCTACCATTAAAATCTATGTTAGAGTAACATATTGTATTCATTTGTATGTTTACTTAGCATGTTGATAAGTTATGAGGTTGCTCATTTATATATACATCAACATTTTATTTTGAAAGTGTTTGTGAGTTTTGCTATTCCTAAAAACAATCCATCAATCAATATTTTAAAAATCTGATTGAAATATATTTAAGGTTTGAAAGTACATCTGAAAGGTTTTTTAGTTTTGATTCTCATTATTATGGAACATTCACATTGATATTCTTATCAATTATAACCATTGTGTTTATTCCATATTGATGATAACTCCAAATTCGTTTTTGTTATAATTTGAAATTAAGGTTTTAGTTTAAATTTATCATCTCTACAAATCGTATTTATTACACTCATTTCAATAACAAGTGGTTTTTGTTTTGCATACACTACTTTTTTTGGCAGTTTTTATTTTTTGGCATATTTTTTAATCTGTTATTTTAAAATCATATATTTTAGTGTTAGATTAGTAATGCTTTTCCTGCTTCAGACACTGACCCTACATTTTATAATATGCTTTAAATGAATTACACTGATGGGTTGATAATTTGTATGTTTACCAATTTTTGAAAACTGTATTTTACACCATCCAAATGGTCATCCTAAGAAAATGCAAATGTGAATTTTGTGATAACCTCAAAAGTTACAAAATAAGGGATGATTTTGTTCATTAGAAATTAAGGAATAGTCGCATATTTTTTTAAATTTCATTTAATGTCGTTTATCATATTATTGCATAATTACTTTTTATTTGTCCAAAATAACCAAAAATTGATAAATAAAATTGTTGGTTTGAAATGATTTCGTGGGACATTACCATATATTATATTTATTATGTGGCATTATGACAACCATCAGGATTAATATCTAGATAATTTTGAAATGTAATGTTCTAGTTTTGCTGTACCTACATTACTGTCTTTGTCAGTCTAATCTGCAGTTTTCTTTCTCATACTTAAATGCAAGTTTAAACATATTTTTTTGTGCATTTAAAACAGTGAATCATTTCAAATCCATTGCTAATTAAAACTAATAATCTCGTCTTTTTTTTATTGTTTTTGATAAGTTATCTAAAGCCAATGAACTATGCAAATTTTTATGAAGATATATGAAGTGACAATGACACTAAAACTTGTTTGGTAATATTTATGATAAAACCACTAAATGAGATTCAATTCATAATTATAAATTTAAATGTAATAAAATGCTGGAGAAAAATTATTTCTTTGTAATTTTTATAACAAATTGTATCAAGTTTGATAAAGTGAGTGTGAAATTACTTATTTATTTTTATCATTTTAATAATGTAATAAAGTATTAAGTTATTAAACAACATGAATCATAAAATTCCCAATTGTGTATAAAACCTTAAACTCAAGTTATTTCCAAAGTTTAGACAGTAAGTGTAAAACCACAAGGGTTTTTATGTTACTATTTTCTGCCATCTATGCTTGAAAATTGCATTTTCATTAGCATGAAAATAAGCTTAGCAGAATTTGATTGATTGTTTTATAAACTAATTAGAAAAAACAATCTAAAGAACACTAAACAGAACTACATTTCAATTTAATGCAATGAATTAATTTACGTTAATTACAATGTCATATCATTCCTTCAAAATGTTACTTTTCAGAAGAAAATTGTCATAAATAAATAAAACAAGTAATATAACAACTAATAAAATACTTATTTTTTTTGGGTTTTTTAATGGTGTATTTTAAATTATACAATCTAAACGTTTCGATAACACTTACAGTTATCTTCGTCAGTACTAATTCTGTTAAAAATTGTTAAAAATGTTGTAAACAATTTTGTCAAAGTTGAAAAATTAAAACATAAACATGAGCCTAATATAACAGTGCGAGAAATGTATAAAGCCAACTATAAAATTAAATTTTAGTAAAGAATAACTAGGTCATTAAAAATTAAATATTGTTAAACTTTTTTTTTTTTATGATTGTGGACCTGAACAGGCTAAATTTGGCCTATCGTGCTAAAGCACTCAGGAACACTTAGGAGGATGGATAAAGGGATAATGAATTGCCAATAGATATGCCTATTAACAGCTACCTTAAATTTTCTCATACCATAAGTGAGAGGAAAGCAGGAACTAGGGACATCATTCCAGAGTTTAGAAGCCGTGTAGAAAAATGTGGATTGCGCCCGTTTGGTACGACAAGTGGAGATTTGTACTGCATACTGATGATGTGAATGAGCGAACTCGCAAAGATAGTCCGAGATGGTATCAAAGAATTTAATTCAGCAACACAATAGCCGTTGTAATAACGATAATACAAAGAAAGAACTGAAACCATCCTTCTATGCTCAAGGGACGGACTGTATGTGAGATGTTAAGGACGGGTCATTTATAAGACTAATCGCTCTCTTTTGAATACGATCAACGATATCGAGAGCGTATTGGGGAGCACTAACCCAGAGGTGAGAATTATATTCCAGATGAGGCCATACCCAACAGAGTAATAGAGTCTGAAAACTTAAGAACTGAGCCATTCATACTTACAACAGGAAATGATCGATCTTTTTTGGCGGACACAAGGCAACACTGAGTTTTGTTAGCATTAAATTTAACTAGATTATTGCTTCCCCATTCGAGAATACGTTGAATGTCTTTGTTGATTGAATTTGCCATTTCAGCTTTAATTTCTTGATTTCACATAGAAGGTGGATTATAACTATGAGTAGACTGAGATGAACTACAGTGAAGATTGCTATCGTCAGCAAAGCAATGGATGGGGTTAGTTGTTGAAGAAATAAGGTCATTTATGTACAACAGAAAAAGTGGAGGCGCTATAACGGATCCCTGTGGTACGGCCGCGTTAATGCTAACTTCTTTTGAAAAACAGCCATCAACTACGACACGTATTCGTCTTTTATCAAGGAAACTAGAAACCCAGTTGATGAGCGTATGATTTAACCCAAACGAGGTGAGTTTGGCAAGTAAACACTTATGCCAAACTTGGTCAAATGCCTTTGAGATATCTAAAGCGACTACAACTGTTTCGCCTTAAAGATGACAAATCTCTACGGCGAAAGCTAACAATGAAAAATGTCAGCCAAAAAACACATTTAACAAAATTTAATCAAGTTATGATGTAAGTGTAAAGTTGTGAAAAACTTCAATTTCAAAATGATCGACGTATTCACGAATATAAACATGACATCAAATAAAATAAACCAGTTAAATCTAAAAAAGAAATATCTTTATCAGTAAGTGCAAGTGTTATTAACAATGAAAAGCATAATGCAGAACGTTTTTTGTAATTTTTAATTTTAATCTTAATTTCAACTATTTATGTCAAATTATAGTGCTGTGGAAATTTAACGTACAATTGGTAAACCATTTGCTTCAAGGTCTAGGAAAAACACAGCAAAAAACCTAGACATACCAAAAGTTAAAGTTAAAATCAAAATTAAGACGTATCATTATGCTTTTTTTAAAATTATAAGATGCCAAAACCTATTTAAACGGAGATTTACTTCTTGTCTATTAAAATTATTAGGGTGTTTATATATTTCAATAGCTTCGCGTTGTAAACGAACATAATAATGAATTTGTCTTGACAATATTTCCATATTGTCAAATTGAATGTCATGATTTTGATTATTCAGGGCATGGTCAGCCACAGCAGAATTCTTTGGTTGACCTAATCTACAAAATCTCATATGTTCTTTACGTCTTGTATCAAAGCTATGTTTTGTGGTTCCGATGTATACTTTTCCACATGAACAAGATAACTTATACACTCCGGAAGAGGATAAAGGGTTTGACACCTCTTAGGTGATCTTAAATGTTCTTTAATTTTTCTTGTAGGTTTAAAAATAGTCCTAATGCCATATTTAATTAGGATTTTTTCAATTCTATCTGTAACATTAGCTATAAAAGGAAGAAAAGCAGTATCAACATTAAAAACTAGTTTTTCTTTAAGGTTACACCTAGAAGGTGTAATAACATTATTAATATCTGTAAGTGAATATCCATTATCTTGTAAGGATTTTGTTAAATATTTATATTCATCCTTCAAAAATTCAGGGTCACTGTATTCGTTTTGCTCGATCTACTAAAGATTTAATTACATCAATTTTTTGACGTGGATGGTGGTTGAATAATTTATGAAGGTATCTATCAGTGTGTGTCGGCTTTCTATAAACCTTAAAAGATAATGAATTATTATTTTTAGATATTAAAATGTCAAGAAATGGTAAACTACCATTAGTTTCTTTTTCCATGGTAAACTGAATACTAGGATGTATACCATTTATAAAAACCAAAAACTCATGCAGTGCTTCTTCTCCATGTCTCCAAATAACAAATGTGTCATCTACATATCTATACCAAACTGAAGGTTTTTTAGGTGTATTTTGTAACGCTAATGTTTCAAATTTTTCCATGTAAAAATTAGCTATAACAGGACTATGGGGATTACCCATTGCTATTACACCATTAAAAAAACCCAAAAAAGATAAGTATTTTATTATGTGTGATAATGGTGAAAGTGTACATTTTCATATTTCAGTCCTTTATGGGGAGGAAACTTATCGTTCTATCAGACAATTTGAAAAATTAAGGAGACGTAAAGCACAATTATTATCGTCACTCACTTTTTTATTACGATGTCGAGACCAAAAAATTATCCAAAAGTTTATCTATATTAAAAGAAATTTTAATAACTAACACGCTAATAATATTTACAGAAGAACTGAAAATGCTCTTCTGCGTAATCAAACACTTATTACTAGGAAGTTATTGGATAACACCGATAAAAATCGTGTATGTTTACATTTAGAAATTTCATCTATATTGAATAAAGAAGATTGGGATAAAATTGATTCTATAACAGTTAAATCTATGAAAATAAATTTTGACGTCTCATGTCAACGTCAAAAAGAAAAATTTAATAAATTATACAAACAGTAAAATACTAGACCATCTATTGATTATAAAAAAACAGTTATAAACCTTTCTGATAATGTTGTTTCAGATTATGCTATTGAAGCGCTTTCTAAACGAGGAAACTTTGCGATAACACCAAGAGTAATACCTTTTGAAGATATAATTTCCAATATCTAAAACTCCATTAAATACCTTTTGATGCTGTTAATGAAGTTAGATATAACACCGTTAACATATTACGTAAAACAAAACCTCCAAAGAGCAACTTATCCTTTCGTCAACGACGTGCTTTACTTGATCTTAAACGCAATGAAAGTATAGTAATCATAAAATCAGATAAAGGTAATGCAACTGTTATATTATATATGAACGATTATAACATTAAGATACAACAATTGTTGGGACCAGAAACTTATCGTGAAATACCAAAAGATCCAACAAAAAAGTTTCTTTTAAAAACTAAAGAACTGATTAAATTATCATCTATTCCTGAAGAAATAAAAAAGAAACTAACTAACTCTGAAGCTATTTCACCAAAACTATATGGTTTACCAAAAATTCATGAACTTAATATTCCTTTAAGGACTATTGTTAGTGCAATTGGTTCTCCTACATATACCCTTGCAAAACATCTTACATTTTTATTACTACCTCATATAGGAAAAACACATTAAACATTCTGCCGACTTTGTTGAAAAAATGCATAGTTTCAAAATTGAAGAGGGTGATATAATGGTTAGTTTTGATGTTGTTTCACTTTTTACAAAAGTGGCTCTAAATGAAACTATTGAATACATTGATCATCTTTTTCCAAAGAACATTACCATTCTTTTTCAGCACTGTCTTACAACAACTTATTTTCAGTGGAATAGTAAATGTTATGAACAGATTGAAGTTGTAACAATGGGTAGTCCCCTTAGTCCTGTTATAGCTAATTTTTACATTGAAAATTTGAAACATTAGCGTTTCAAAATACACCTAAAAAACCTTCAGTTTGGTATAGATATGTAGATAACACATTTTTTATTTGGAGACATGGAGAAGAAGCACTGCATGTGTTTTTGGTTTTTATAAATGGTATACATCCTAGTATTTAGTTTACCATGGAAAAGGAAACTAATGGAAGTTTACCATTTCTTGACATATTAATATCTAAAAATAAAAATTCATTATCTTTTAAGGTTTACAGAAAGCCGACACACACTGATAGATACCTTCATAAATTATCCAACCACCATCCACGTCAAAAAATTGGTGTAATTAAATCTTTAGCAGATCGAGCAAAACGAATTTGTGACCCTGAATTTTTGAAGGATGAATATAAATATTTAACAAAATCCTTACAAGATAATGGATATTCACTTACAGATATTAATAATGTTATTACACCTTCTAGGCGTAACCTTGAAGAAAAACCAGTTTTTAATGTTGGTACTGCTTTTCTTCCTTTTATATCTAATGTTACAGATAGAATTGAAAAAATCCTAATTAAATATGGCATTAGGACTATTTTTAAACCTACAAGAAAAATTAAAGAACATTTAAGATCACCTAAAGATGTGTCAAACCCTTTATCATCTTCCGGAGTGTATAAGTTATCTTGTTCATGTGGAAAAGTATACATCGGAACCACAAAACGTAGTTTTGATACAAGACGTAAAGAACATATGAGATTTGGTAGATTAGGTCAACCAAAGAAGTCTGCTGTGGCTGACCATGCCCTGAATAATCAAAATCATGACATTCAATTTGACAATATGGAAATATTGTCAAGACAAACTCATTATTATGTTTGTTTACACCGTGAAGCTATTGAAATATATGAACACCCTAATAATTTTAATAGACAAGAAGAAGCATAATTATATGTCTTTAATTTTGATTTTAATTTTAACTTTTGGTATGTCTAGGTTTTTTGCTGTGTTTTTCCTAGACCTTGAAGCAAATGCTTTACCAATTATATGTTAAATTGCCACAGCACTATAATTTGACATAAATAGTTGAAATTAAGATTAAAATAAAAAATTACAAAAAACGTTCTGCATTATGCTTTTTATTGTTAATAACACTTGCAGTGATTGATAAAGATATCTCTTTGTTAGATTTAACTGGTTTATTTTATTTGATGTCATGTTTATATTTGTGAATGCTTCAATCGTTTTGAAATTGAAGTTTTTCACAACTTTACACTTACATCATAACTTGATTAAATTTTGTTAAATGTGTTTTTTGGCTGACATTTTTCATTGTTAGCTTTTGCCTTAGAGAGTGTTCTGATTTGTCATCTTTAAGGCAGTTTAACAATATTTAATTTTTAATGACCTAGTTATTCTTTACTAAAATTTAATTTTATAGTTGGCTTTATACTTTCTCAAACTGTTATATTAGTAACAGGCTAATGTTTATGTTTTAATTTTTCAACTTTGACAAAATTGTTTTACATCTTGAACAATTTTTAACAGAATTACTACTGACAAAGATGTTATCGAAACGTTTAGATTGTATAATTTAAAATACACCATTAAAAAAACCTAAAAAGGATAAGTATTTTATTATGTGTGATAATGGTGAAAGTTTACATTTTCATAATATAACAACTATTTTATTTTCACAACTTTTTGGGAGGTATCTTCATTTGTTTATTTTTGTTTGACATTGTTAGATCTATAAATCAGGTATTTCAAAAGAGATTTACTATTTACAAAATCTATTCATTTTGATTAATTTAAAAATTAATTATGCAAAGAAATTTATAAAATATAAAAGCAGAAAGGATAAATCTGTTTCAACAATTAATGCGGGATTTGTATATGAAAGCCTACTATTGAATATTACTTTATTCTAGTTACAATAAATCACTAAATCTTTAATAGGTTAAATTTTATTAAACCGTTTTGAAAATTCCATTCCAGAACACATTTTAAAGTTTGTTAAACTTATTGTTTGATTGTGGCATTCCCATTGTTAGCCTTCCCCTGTTATAATGTTTAGTTTATTGGTTTTCTTTAATTTGCATCAATTACACTACCTAAAAAGCAACTTTTCTATTTTCCAGTCTTGCCACAAAAGAGACTGATGACATAAATATACATATATAAATTAATTATATTACATCAAAACTAGTATCGTACGTACAGTTTATTTTTCAATCGAGTGGAACTAGCTCCCTCGATAGCTCAGATGGTTAAGAGCCCTACTCTAGATAAGTAGCGGTCGTGGGTTCGAGTCCCACTCGAGGCAATATTTTACTGTGTATACGTTGGTGGTGTTAATAATTTACACGTATAAGGTTATCACTTTGTCATTTAATTGCACTCAGATGCGTTTAGTTTATAGGTTTTCTTTAATATACATATATATATATATATATATATATATATATATATATATATAAAACCTTAATTCCATTCCCTTGTGGGGTAGGCAAAACACAATCCCTACTTCTTATTTTGCATTCACAATCTTTCTCCATGCTTTCCTATCTTTGCATACCTCTCTAGCTTCTGCAAGATTCATACATTGTCTCTGATATGTCCTTTTGTTTTTAAAACGCCCTATCTTTCTTTCTTTTATCATACATTCTACTAAATTCAGTCAAGTTTTACGCGACCGACCAGACCCAGCCTTACCTCTAACCTCACCGACGTATATTTGCTTCGTTAATCTTGCGTTGTTCATTCTCTCAATGTGACCAAACCAACGTAATGTACTACTTTATCTATCCATCATCGCCTTTTCCTCGCCACACTCCGTCATTATACAGTCTTTCTTTATCTTATCTCTTCTCGTTTTACCACATGCGCTTCTCAAGAATCTCATACCCATTGCATTTATTTTTCTTTCGTGCTTTTTTTAACTTATCCCTGTCTCACTTCCATATAGTACTGACGGACAAACACGCCATTAAAGATTGCTCGTTTCGCTCATGCTTTTGTTTCTTATTATTGTCCACAAACTTCCAATCACTTTCCTTCTAGCATTGACCCTTCGTCCAATCACGCCATCCATTGTACCATCTGTAGTAAACATTCTACCCAGATATACTAACTCGTCCACTTGTTCCAAAATTTCATCTTGCAGAGGAAATACTCTACTCTCCTTTTCACCTTCCCGATTGAACACCACAATCTTAGTTTTGTTCACGTTTATCTTTAGGTCCATGTTCTCACAGACTGTACCAAACTTCCTCAAAGCAGTCTGTACCTCATCTGCACTGTCATTTAATAAGACTGTGTCATCTGCACTCACCAGAACTCTTACATTTACGTCACCAACGATTACACCATTTGTCGGTACATGCTTGCCTAACACATTTATCCATGTATACATTCAACAACCACGGTGCTTCTCACGGCCTTGTCGCACTCCTTGCTCAATATTAAAGTATTCACTCACACCTCCTCTCACCCTAACACATCCCAAATCTTAGTTTGTGTAGTTTCTCGTACTCTGTCAATTAGTATTCTTCCAAATACTTTACCAGGTACAATAAATATGCACTAGACAGATTCTACAAGTTTCGTGCCGATTAGTGGTAAATGACCAATAATTCAAATTTTTCAATAAAAATATCCTTATTTTGCAAGATATCAAAAAGTAATGGGAAATAATTGCTTATTTTTGATTGACATACCCAGATATAAAGTTTGTATGAAATATCGATAAGTTATAAATTTTTGTCATTTTGGGTGTTGTTTATCAGAATATTAATTTATTTATATTTTCAGTTTAAATTTGAATTAAAGTGTACTAGCCTTACTATTTAGTAAGAATGAATTGAAATGTTCAGGAAAAGCTATGTAACAAATAACATTTAAATGAGAAATTCGTAATAAAAGCAGAGGGGATAAATGGTATTTTTCAATTTTTTTTCTGATTTGGTTGAAAATTGGTATATGGGGTCTTTGTTGCATTCTAAATACATTTTCTCAATACAATTTTTCGATCTCATGTCAATTTGACCCATTTATCGGCATCACAGTTAACATTTTTCAAAATTCCCGACAAATCTATGGTCACATGACAACTGTCACAATGGATTTTTTGGTTGTCAGACATGCGGAAACAAACCGCCAATAGAGTTTTTCAGAAATTTCAATAATAAAAATGTTTGCCATATGTGTCCAACTTTATGGCGGTCCCTGTATATATAGATAATACTTAAATATAAATGTGCTTCAATCTCGTGTCATAGAAGACACATACAGATCAATTTTGAATTTCGATAAATAAGGTTAGCCTAAAAGAGTAGGTATCTATTGTGAAAGACCTGGGTGTGTTCTTTGGTACCAAACTTACATTTAACTTTCATATTGCTGATTATGTAATCAGCAACTGCAATAATACTCTCGGGTTATATGTAGACTAGGAATATAATATATGGATAAGGCAGTGATCAAATCTATATTATGGGTTTGTCTGCAGCAAATAAAGCTTTGCGGTTGTTGTAGGGAATCCTTTTTATAATAGTTAAATTAGAAAGAATTCAAAATAGATTTCTGAGATTTCTCCATTGTAGGTTAAGCAATTTTATGTTTCCACGGATGATTCACTTAACTTGCTACCTTCCTCTCCACGTTCCTCAACGTTTCACTAAAAATAAACAATTGTGTTGCAAGAATTATAATACTAATTTAGGAAAGTACCCGCCAGTCAACATATTGAGTGAATCATTCAATAAGTGTTGCTCAGAAATTGATATTTTTGTAACTCCATTGTATCATTTTAAAAAACCTTTGAAAAATATTTTTAGTTTTAATTAATAGTAGTTAGAGAAAACTTATTTTTTATATCATAATTTTTGAATAATTATGTTTATTATTAGTATTAAAGAAAAAAATGAAGAAAAAAAATCTTAATAGCCTTATTTAAGGAGCAAATATTATAAATTATATTTATTTTAGTGAATACTGATCTGGAAAAAATCTGTATCCTAAATTTAAACAAGTAACAAGATAGCGTTCCTGATAAACTCTTTTTGCAAGCTATCATTACAGTGAGCAAGTCATACATTATGTAGTATTACTTATGTTAAATCATTTGTGTGTTTGGTTGGCGGTTGCTTCCTAAGATTATTTTTTAACATTTTAACCAATCCTGTCAATATGCTGGTGATAATATCTAGTGATTATTGCCGGTAATTTTTCTTAGTGATTTTTGTCTGTGTTGGCAAGTGTATTTACATAAATCTTTATTTGCTTATTTACAAAATATTGCAAAGTTATTGTGTACACTATTTACAATTGTCAATCTACTGTCTCTCCTTTCCTTACTCCCCTGCACTGTCTTCCTCTCTATTGTCTCTTCTCCCCTTAACTGTCTTCTCCTTATCCATATTTCTTCCATCGAATTCACTCTCTTCCTTGTTTTCCCCCAGTATCTCCTCTGCTGTCCTATCCTCTTCCTTTAACTCCCTGCATTCCTTCAATACATGGTTGATCGTGTCCATCTCTTCCCCACACAACCTACATTTTGTGTCTTCGTCCCTTCTCCAATATTTGTTTCCTCTTTCTTCGTTTCCACATCTAAATCTCACTATCATTTTCTTTCTTTCCTTCCTCCCTTCCCCGTTCAGATATTCCGGTATCCCTTCTCTCTTAATATTCTTATAGTTTATATTATATTTTCCTTCATTCACCTTTCCTGCTTTTGGACATCCTTATCCTTTCTAATTATGTTCTCTCTCGCATTTACTCCTTCCCTTCTTACTTTCTCCGCTTCTTCCTTTGCATACCCATTTCTTTCATAATAATCTTTTCTGGTTTCCTGCCCATATTTTAATCTTCCTTCTTTTATTTCCATCCAGCATTCTTGTAGTATCTTGCACTCCGATCTTCTACTCATTTCCTCCTAGAACTTTGTTGTTCTCTTTCCCGCCTCCACCCTTATTTTTTCTACTTGCACCTTCTCTCTGATGATGTATCCGGGTGTTTCTCTTTCCACTCCCAGTACCCACTTCCAGTATTTTTCTTTCAATCCCTCTGCAAGTGTATTTAATAGAGCTCTATTCCTATGTTTGAATTAAATGTGTAAGTCAAAAAATCATGTAGATAAATATAACTCGAAAGTTTGAATAAATTAGAAAATAACTCTTCAGATTCTTTCTCAACAATAAGTTTTCCAGAATCTGTTTAAATTAATTTTAATATTCTCATTCTCTTGTTATATTACTACGGAGTATTTTTCTCAAACTTACTTATTTGCTATTCTTAAAGTGTAAATCTAGAATATTAAGTTGGATTACCAAAATAATCATAAATCAACAATAAAAAAGGAGGGGAAGCTTTTAGTATAGGGGGTTTGGTCACAACTGCATCACTAAGGTCAATTTGAAGACTAAGATTATTATTTCGAAAAACTAAGATTTAACACATCCCGCGAAATGAATAGATAAGACACTGACTCATATCAGTAAACTTGACTGACCTAACATAACATAATTAGGTCAATGTATTTGAAAACACTCTATTGAATATTATAGTAGTAACGCTATATAGCTAGACCTTTAATAGATTAAATATTATTAAACCGTCTTGAAAATGTCATTCCAGAACACCCTCTAACGGGCTAACAATGAAAATACCACAATCAAAAAACAAATTTAATCACATTATAGTGTGTTCTAGAACGGCATTTTCATGACGATTTAATAATATTTGATCTATTAAGATTTAGCTTATTCTTTGTGTTTTCATGTGTTATAAATTTGTGTGCTGCTTTAATAAAATACTTACCTTCACCATATTTTCTTTATTGGATTTTTTGAAATCATCTTAAAATGTTTTACATATGTAACATGTCTAAACACTGTATCAATCTTTGACTGACATCATCTCATATATTTCATAAGAACTTTTTCAGTTTATGATCAAAATTTGTAGGCTCCGAAAACTCATACGAATAACACGTGTATTGATCTACTTTTGGGTTTTAATCTATTTTTAATACTTAAATTTAGAACTTTCATTTTAACAAATTTGCTTGGTTGTCAAATCTATGTCTATTAAATATATGATGACACACTCAGACTCCTAATGTACTGTAAACTTATTTTACAGAATTCCAAGATTATATTTAATAAATTAAAAGAAATCCTACTGTTATTCTAATACTATTAATTTAGTACAATTTGTTTTAATGAATTAAATATAGTAAAAAACAAAAATTTCGTGACAATTACTGCAAATAATTTAACGCCAATTTCATACAACTCTTCTTTGGCATCTAGTTGTAATATTGCTCCTCCTAGAGTGGCTTTTTTTTTGTCAACAATCTCCTACCTTGGATCATCTTCTTCATATGAACCTGCATTGCATTTCTGTCATGCTCTCACTTTTTCTGAATGTCACTGAACTTCGCTTTAATGAATGAAAAGTTCCGTATCAGTTTTAATGATTTCCTTTTCTATTGCTTCCTATTTTCTCATTTCTATTTAACCATACATATGTATAGTTGGAGAACTCTGCTTCATTATAATTATTGATTGCTTTCTTGTTTTTCGTGGCTGTCCTCAACTTAAAGTGTTTCTTCATTGCAGTTTTCCGATTGTTTATTGTATTTATTATTGTTTTCTGGGCATATTTCTGCATTTTTATTTTGTGTTTGTTGCTATCAACAATGACTTCATAAGCTATTAGAGATGACCTTTTCGGACCGTGTTTGGGGCTCATTTCAGCATTTTTTATTTTGTCCATTCCAATTGAGATCTTCAGACCGTAGGCTTATTATGACAGCAACGGGAAAAACCAAGGCTCATGACTAACTTTTTTGAGTTTGATTCATTTGTGCTGAAGAAGACACCCTTGCATGTCTATTAAATTAATCTGACATCTGGAATTCATATTTTTTCTATTGGATTTGAATTAAAATAACTATAGTGGTATTCAGACTGAAAGTTCAGTGTGCTCAGGTATAGCCAATGTACTTCAAATGGCAGGACGGCGCGATGTGTTGCCGCTTCTTTTTTAACAGGGTAGGCCCTTCCTAAAAGATATACTTTTATGGGCAAGCAAATATTATCTTACATATAATTTATTTCCAAGTAAATTTTTTTTTAAATCTTTTTCACGAATGTTTTCATTAATAAATTTTTGTTTATTGGCAACTTTATCTTTTCTTAATGTGGATATTTAAAATACATTAACAATACTCCTGATGATACATTATGGTCACCATATAATTAGAATGTAAATTATTCTAATGAGTTTTTTAACATCATTTAATACAAAATGAAAAGCAAATATAAATGTTTGTTTCAGTGTTATTAGTGATTTCATACGAACAGTATGGATTATTATAAGTTTTTGTTATGAACGAATAAGTTCAAAGATAAATATGTAATTAAAAATTATTATTAATTTTATTAAATACATAAATAAAAAGTTTACCTTTGAGTAGGATTTGAACCTAACGACCTGTACTTTGCTAGAGTACCGCGCTACCAACTGCGCCACCAAGGTTCAAGCCCCAATCGATGTAAATTTTGTCTTTATGTATGTAGAACTGATGTAAATTCTAAATATAATGAGATTACAATCAAATTACTTATATTAATGGAATGTGAGCCTGCAATATCGCAAGGAACAGTATGGAGTTTAAGAAATTCAAATCGGAGCAAATGCTTCACGTGAGTTCAAAAATCGTGATATTTAATTGGGAAATTAAAAGTGTAAGTTAAATAATTCTTTGTTCAAGCATATTTTTTATAAAAAAACCATTTAACATTAATGCCTTATGGGTAGGTAGTATTAGTCACACAAAACATTCTAGTTTCTAGTAAATTTAGCAATCGACGCGTCTCTGTAATTTCCATCAAAGTTACCAGTTTACCTAAAATGAATTTATTAACGCTGGTACCGGACTTGGTTTCTCTGTTTGCTGATAATGACAGTCGACAAAAAAACCGACAACAGTGCTTTCCGTAAGACCCATATTACACTCTCAGTCAGAATACCACTATAAATAGGAAAACAAGTAAGTGAAAAAAAAATGTAGTTTATTAATGATAACAACAAGAGCTCACCCAATGAACACTAATTACCTATAGAATGAGTCAAATGCAATTGTTTAAATAATATATTTGGAAGAAAGTTCCCGAACCCCTTAAGCAGGTTAATCCAAAGAAACCAAACTAATTACATTGATCCAGGACTGTGATCGGTTAGAGTACTAAATTTTATTCAGATTGATGATGAATTTATCGCATTAACCAGAGATTGTTTATAACATTTGAATTTGAAATTCAAATGTTACATCTGATAATTGAGTATGGTTCTTTTTTTAAATTAAAATTTAAAACGTTGTTGCATTACAAAGCCCATTTAAAGTACATGTATTAGAGTAAATATAAATTACTACATACTTTCTGTTCTGACATCAATAACCATGATTCTAGAGAGACAATTTCCATTTTTACTTCAGCTAGAGATTGTTTCAGTCTGCCCTTATTTTACTAGATATAAAAATCATCTACTTGATTCATAACAGAGAACAAAATAACCATAGATAAACAAGAAGATTTAAATGCTGATGTGAACTGATATCTCATACTAAAATCAAGTGTTACAAAGTGAAAAATTTTAACTTCTTAAATAAAAGTTAAATATTATTTTATTTTGTCAGTTGTGACAAACTTGCTTACATGGTTTATGAGTTTATAAGCAAACACTTTCTAGTAAGTAATGTGAATTTAGCGCGAAGTTACTATCTTTAGCACTAACAGAGTAATAATTAAAAAAGTTCACTATTGTAGTCATTGCCATTTAACTTGCTTCAATTAAATAAAAATACATTGAAGTAGTGTATACATTTTATGTTTACCACAATACTGTTTTTTATTCTAAATTTTTTTTTCATAGCGAGAAGATACTAACTAGCCCTGGAGATATGTAGGACCTTTCAATTGTAATATATTGAATTTGCTTGGAAACCCACTTACAGCTTTCTCTAGTTTTTAATGGTTTTAAACAAATTAAAGCATGAACAGAAGAGGACAAAAAATAGTATTTTTATAGTAGCATGTAAATGTAACACACTTTGCCTGATGTATTTATGACCTATGTAAAAATATAATCAACTTTATTAATAAATTTTGATTTTATGTAGAGTGAGAGATTTTTGGAGTGAGCAAGGTCCAACTGACATCCTATTAAAATTGAAGAGAAAGGAAGTAACATTATTTCGAGCAGCAGAACAGTTAAATGTAACACCACAGACATTATCAAATTATTTAATATCCATGTCACAACTTGATAATGAATCACTTACACCTCATGGAAGTATTGACAAGTATGATGAAGGAGAATCAGACGAAGATGGTGACAGCATTTTGCCTGATCTTCCTTCGAATACAAGTGTGTTTAAAAATATGAAATCATCAAATAATTCTTCGTCATCATCAAGCAGTAATGCTACCACTTCGGTACTTGCTAATTGTCCTGATGTGACGGTTATAAAAAAGGAGAAATTGGAAGGACTTATTGGAAAAATGAATAATAATTCAGATCATTCCAACTCACAATCTAACAATTCGGAGCAAATACAAAAATAACTATATTCTTCTAAACATTTCCAATTTTAGTATTTTATACAGACCAAAGTAAATTTTGTACTGTTTTTGTTGTATTGTAATTTTAGTTAAAAATAGATTGAAAAGAAAGTAGTGATATCGAAAATACCAAATTGTCTGTTATGAAATAACATTGTATATTACATTTGCGCAATATTGGCAGTTGTAGTCTAGTATTAGGAACATATCACAGAGTCCCATGGACCCTCTGTCGCACTGAATCAACATTGCAATCCTACATTAGTGCTTTAACTAGTAGGTCATTTGGCAAAATATCTGCTCTCCTCTCAGTATTTGTATTTTGTGTGCATTATTATTTGTATGGGTGAGTATTATACCCATTAGATATGTAAGTCTATTTTTAGAATATTATTTATGTACCTATGTATTGTTCGTAGGATTAGAATTGTCATATATTTATATCAAGCGCATAAGTAAGGGTTCATGTTTTCCTACTACATCATACATAAGTAAAAATGCATTACAACATTTTTTTTTGAGGAATGCCTAATTTTCTGGAATATTATACATAAACTCTGTTTTATCACTGTAACGATCTGGATTTTAATTACATATCCTTTTGGTTTTAGGACTACATTCTAAAGTATAATTACTTATATTTAGAGTTAGTTAGTGCTACATGGTGCACAGGCCTCTTACAAGTGAGGTATTGAAATTGTGCTGTAAATAGTGTAATTTTAATAATGTCAAAAGAAAGGAGTGTTGTTGAAACAATTTATTTTTTAACTTATATACACTAGTGTGTTTGCAACAAAGTATATCAATTTTTAAAAAATCAGTATATACCATAATATGTGTATCATGTGACACTAAATTATTGTATTAAGCTAATTTTTACTGTAGTTTTTTATTTATTAAATTTTTAATAAACATGCCTCTTTATTTCCTGACACAAAACCTTTTTGTAATAAGACAAGTGGATACTTACCAACACGGGTACTAAGATGAAGCAGGTGAGGTAGTGCTTGTGCCTAACCAATGAAATTGGCTTGAGTTCAACAAATCTGATGCCTGTATTTTCAATTAACATGAATATTTCATAGTTTCGAATTTGAGTATCTAATAGTAGTTTGTTAGTCATGATCATTCATTACCAATTATTAGTCGATACAGCTTGTGCAACCAGAGATGATTCGGGTCGCTCAGTATATGTCGTGTTTGATCGTGAAATCACTTACTAGTGGTGAGGTACAAAATCACTGTTAAAGTTTTGTGTTATTTTATTAATTTAATAATTTATATAGTGATCATGTAGAAAATGAATATATTTATATTATATAATGAAAAAATGAATCACAATCATTAGTCGTCATCCGAGCTGCTTTCTTCTCCCAAATTTGTGTCTATACATTCCGTTAAGTAATTCATTTTCAATAATTTTCTTGCAACAATTTTGCCAACGGTCCTGCGTAACATTTGAATAAAGCTAAGCTTTTACTTCATTAAAATTAAATGTCTATTCTCTTTTTGCGATATTTTTTATTTGTGCTCAAACTAACTCTATGGATTCAAATCTGGATGATAACGGTACAGTATGATTCTCTTTGTGTAATAGTTTTTGTGTTATTTAATAATATTTTTTAATGGCAGTTTGAATATGTGCGGAGTAAATGATAATTTTTTGTCAACTAACCACTTGACCATTTCTTCTTTTTTAGAAGTACTGGTTGGATTAACTTGGACTTTGTGATAAGGCACATTGTCTATCACCAGTACCGAATTTGGGGTCAAAGTGGGTGAAAACTTCTGCAATAAGGTTTGATAGTTTGTCAAGTTCATATCGTTATGGTAATCTTCACTTTATAACCCTGATTTAAAAACCAAACTGATTGCAACCATAATTAGAGTAATTAAGAATCCATAAGTAATAAAATAAAAAAACATCCACTTTCACATACGTGAAATGTTTGTATAATAAAGGGCAATTTCTTAATCCGTATTTTAAAAACATACTAATTTCATTAATTGATTAAAGTTATGTGAAAAATTTCAATTTTAAGAAAACGTTTATCCACATATTTTATATAACTTTGTATCTGAAGAAGCCATTTAATGTCTTCCTACCACTAACAATACAAACAATATTTTTAACATGACACACCATAAAAGTAAGTATCGAGGTGTTAATTATATTTGTACATGTAATCATTGTTATACACTTGAAACAATTTACCTGTGACGGTACCGAAATTCTCGAATTACTATGGGTAGTATATTTCAAAACGGACGAATGTACATCTGACCTCCAAATCATCTCTGGTTACGCATGCTGTGTCAGGTTAAATTCAGTTTGTCTTGTATACTCTTGTTGTTTACCTGAATGCTGTAAATATGAAATGAAGAGGTGAGCTTCTACCAATAATATTACATGCAATTCTTATGTATCTGCAAGCAACTGGTCATGCCATGGGTTTCAAAAAGGACCATTTGGATGCAAGCATCTAAATGAGAGAAACAACAGGAAATCATATGAGCGATATGATTCACTAACTGAAAATAATGTAATCACACACATTTTCTATTTGTTATCGACATATGAGTAAGTTGATCCATTTACTTGCACAAATTTAGCATTAATTGAAGGTATTCATGCTTCTCATTAAATTTGGTTCTATTTATGAAGTACAATGTATTGCAACTAGTGTGCATGTTTAACACATGAAGTAGAGAAAACCTAGTAATATCTCTTGTATCTATTTACATAACGTATACTCATACTTCTCTCCATAATAGCAAAATTTGAAAATTTACCGTTCGAAATGTAATCTCCTATGGCGCTTTTTACAGTCTTGTTTACTTTTGACATCTGAAACCACCATTGATATGATAGTGTGTGTTCTGTAAAGCGATTTAAGATTTACCAACTATTATCCATCATAATCTCTTGTAATATAATCTACAATGCTTAGGTAGATATATACAATAAACAAGAATGAAACAAGGTCTAGAAGAGAGTGTAATGGATTCTGGAATATGTACCTTTTAGCATCAGATATATGACACAAATATCGCTTTCCATTATACACAACAGTTTATACATGACTACATGATGCTAGTCGGTAGCTGTCGTTAAATCACAAAAGAAAAATATGAACCTAGCGAAATACCCTGTATATTTTTTAATATTGAAATTACGATATTTGATAACTTAATAGCAATTTGTGCAAGGATTGATACTGCTATATCATTTTTCTGTGTGTGTGTTTCGCCAAGTTCATATGAGCTTACCGAAATACAAAATATCTTCTATGTTGATGTGCAATAAATTTTTTCTTTGGTATCTTACTGGCAACTATGAAGCAACTAACGTTTGTACTAATTAATAATAATAATAATTTTTCCAGTTAAAGTTGTTTCACTAACTACATATGGGTACTATCAAAATATGGAGAATATATTCATAAATGAAATCTGATCTTAATGTGTAACATTTTAATAGTATATTAAAGTATAAGTGGATAAAAATATAATATAATAATGTAAAATATGTAAATAAAAATTAATATATCTAACAATACTAACTGTACTTTCTACTTTCATTTATAAAATTAAAAGTGTTAAATAATGTTTAAATAAAGGTTTTCAATTTGTTAGTAATATTTTATTTGATGTTAGAAGGTACTCCTGTCAGATCAATAATCAAAAAATTGTCATTTAGACTTCACGTTTCGTGAGTTGTTGATGTTGCCGTGGTAAAATGGGGCACCAATAAAAAAAATTATTTATTGGTGTAGCATGAATCGCTGGCACGATCATGATTTGTCGTCCTTGAGGGGGTGTGAATTATGAAAAGAAAACAGCAGTAAAGTTACAATATATTTTAAACCATCAAAGACAACTCTCCTTAGATGGTTCATCATGAATTTTAAACTTGGAAAAGCTGCGCACACAACTCGCAACACTAATATGAATTGTTAAAATCATATGTAATGATTACAATGCGGGGAACTGAAATGCTAAGATTAAACTTCTGTATTAATTTCTAAAACTTCATGTCTCTTTGTCGTGACTTCCAGGTCTGTAGCATGACCATATGCAGCGATGACATTGGTGGTCGTTTAAGCCCCTGATCTGTAAATACAACTGAGCAGCTTCATTTCAGCCAACACCCTGATTCATAATCCAGGATAGGAAAGAAAGGTAAACAATTACATCACCGAAAGTAAAAGCTCCGCACCAGATCTAGCCGCTGCGTTTAGACCGTTGATTCTGCAAAAGTGCCCAACACATCCAAGATCTCACACTCGCCATGTGTTAGTTTGTAATTATTGTGAGCGTAATCTAGCGGTGTGTTGTGAAAGAAAAGTACACGAAAAGCCGCTCAACCGTACCGTAAAATGTAACGGAATACATCGCGACGGAAATATGTATGTTAAAGTTCAATGAATGGTTACTGCAGGCAACGTATTGGGCTTTTGGATTCACAGACTTCATAATTCATGCTTACACTCCGGTGCGAATCCCGGATATCACTACAGCATTGTCGCATGTGTGGCCGTGGCAGCTCTGCATATTGAGCCCGTGTTCGTGCCTGTGGGTGTATCTAGATGTGGGGGTGCGTGGTTGTGTGCGTGTGTGGGTGCGTGCGTACGTGGGTGTGTGTGTGCGGGCGCGCGTGTGACCGGGTGCGCGTGTGACCGGGTACGTGCGTGGTGTGTGTGCCTGCCTGTGTGTGTGTGTGGCTGTGTGCATCTGTGTGTGTCTGTGTGCGTCTGTGTCTGTCTGTGTGTGCGTGTGTTTGTGTGTGTGCGTCTGTGTCTGTTGTTGTCGTATGTGTGTGTGCGTCTGTGCGTGCGTCTGTGCGTACGTCTATGTGTGCGTCTGTGCGTGCGCCTGTGTGTGCGTCTGTGCGTGCGTCTGTGCGTACGTCTATGTGTGCGTCTGTGCGTGCGTCTGTGCGTGCGCCTGTGTGTGCGTCTGTGTGTGCGGGTGCGTCTGTGTGTTCTTCTGTGTCTGTTGTTTGTCTGTGCGTGCGTGTGTGTGTGCGTCTGTGTGCGCCTGCGTGTGTGCTGTGTGTGAGTCTGTGTGCGTCTGTGTCTGTTGTTGTCTGTTTGTGTGTGTCTGTATGTGTGCGTCTGTGTGTGTGAGTGTGTGTGTGCCTGTGTGTGCGTCTGTGCGTGCATCTGTGCGTGCGTCTGTGTGTGCGTCTGTGTGTGCGTCTTTGTGTGCGTGCGTGTGCCTGTGTGTGCGTCTGTGCGTACGTCTATGTGTGCGTCTGTGCGTGCGCCTGTGTGTGCGTCTGTGCGTGCGTCTGTGCGTACGTCTATGTGTGCGTCTGTGCGTGCGTCTGTGCGTGCGCCTGTGTGCGTCTGTGTGTGCGGGTGCGTCTGTGTGTTCTTCTGTGTCTGTTGTTTGTCTGTGCGTGCGTGTGTGTGCGTCTGTGTGTGCGCCTGCGTGTGTGCTGTGTGTGAGTCTGTGTGTGCGTCTGTGTCTGTTGTTGTCTGTTTGTGTGTCTGTATGTGTGCGTCTGTGTGTGTGAGTGTGTGTGTGCCTGTGTGTGCGTCTGTGCGTGCATCTGTGCGTGCGTCTGTGCGTGCGTCTGTGTGTGCGTCTGTGTGTGCGTCTTTGTGTGCGTGCGTGTGTGCCTGTGTGTGCGTCTGTGCGTGCGTCTGTGCGTACGTCTATGTGTGCGTCTGTGCGCGCGCCTGTGTGTGCGTCTGTGCGTGCGTCTGTGCGTACGTCTATGTGTGCGTCTGTGCGTGCGTCTGTGCGTGCGCCTGTGTGTGCGTCTGTGTGCGGGTGCGTCTGTGTGTTCTTCTGTGTCTGTTGTTTGTCTGTGCGTGCGTGTGTGTGCGTCTGTGTGTGCGCCTGCGTGTGTGCTGTGTGTGAGTCTGTGTGTGCGTCTGTGTCTGTTGTTGTCTGTTTGTGTGTGTCTGTATGTGTGCGTCTGTGTGTGTGAGTGTGTGTGCCTGTGTGTGCGTCTGTGCGTGCATCTGTGCGTGCGTCTGTGTGTGCGTCTGTGTGTGCGTCTTTGTGTGCGTGCGTGTGTGCCTGTGTGTGCGTCTGTGTGTGCGTCTGCGTGTGCGTCTGTGTGTGCGTCTGTGTCTGTTGTCTGTCTGTGTGTGTGTGTGCGTGTGTATGCGTCTGTGTGAGTGTGTGTGCGTTTGTATGTGAGTGCGCCTGTGCGTGCGTTTGTGCGTGCGTCTGTGCGTGCGCCTGTGTGTGCGTCTGTGTGTGCGTGTGCGTCTGTGTGTGCGCCTGCGTGTGCGTCTGTGTGTGCGCCTGTGTCTGTTTGTCTGTTGTTGTCTGTGTCTGCCTGTGTGTGTCTGTGTGTGCGTGCGTGGGTGTGGGTGAGTGCGTGCGTGTGGGCGGGCTGGTGTGCGCGTGCGTACGCGTGTGTGTGAGTTGGAATTGTTTGAGATTGCTTTGCGGATGATTGATTGTTTTCCCACGCCGGTGACCTCACACTTAGGGAGGGTACCAGCTCTGAGTGTCGGTTATCTACAAAGGGGCGAAGGCCCGAAAACAAGTTCCGGCGTCCTATACTTGTCTTACAAGTTAGAGTTAGGGCTCCTTAGTAGAATACAATTTCAAATTTCCCGCCAAGGGGCGACGACCTGACAAGGGGCGATGACCCTAGAACAAGTTGCGGAGTCCTGCAACTGGCTTACGAGTTAGTATGAAGTACCCTTACAAGAACATAATTTAAAATTTCCCGGCAAAAACAAAATGTCCGGCAAAACAGGTTAACTTACAAAATTTAATTATGACTCGCAATTCAAAGCAAATCGACTGCGTAATTTTGGGACGAAGGACCGAGAACAAGTTCCGGCTTCCTATACCTGTCATGAGATAGTATGAGAGCCCCCTATTAGAATAACATTTTAAATTTCCCGCCAAAATGGAATGGCCGACAAAATTCAATTATGACTCATAATTAAAAACAAAATGTTCGCTGAATTTGATTGTGACTAGTTAAAACAAAAGGACTGTGACAGGAATTTCATTATGACTCATAATTAAAACGTGAGCCGTAACAGATGCGACGCCCTTATGTGAATACAATTCAAATTTCCTGCCAAGAGAAAATGGCCGAGGGCTTTGATTATGACTCATAATTGGACTTTGATCCGGCCCACGCGACTAGCTCCACAATTTAATTAGGACTCATAATTAAAAACAATATGGTGGAGGCCATTGATTATGACTCGTAATTAAAACAAAATGTCTGATAGGAATTTGATTATGACTCATAACTAAAATATGATCCGTAACAAGGGACGAAGACCGCAAGCAAGTTGCTGCCGAGAACAAGTTCCGGCGTCCCATACCTGTCTTGCAAGTTAGTGTTATCACCTCTTATTAGAACGCAATTCAAATTTCCCGCCAAAACAAGATGGTCGAGGGCTTTGATTATGACTCATAATTGAAATAATTGGACTTTGATCTTAACCACGCTTTCCCCACACGTTAAGACCTTAAAGTAAGTTCCGAAGGCCTATCATGTGCTAACATGAGGGTTCTACACAATTTCAAATTTCCCGCATAGCCGAGGACTTTGATTATGACTCATAATTAAAATAATTGGATTTTGATCTATCCCATTCGGCTATCCCCGCAATTTAATTACGATTCATAATTAAAAACAAAATGGCCGACGAGTTTGATTATAATTAAAAACAAAATGGCGGAGGAATTTGATTATGACTCATAATTGGACCATGACCTGACCCGCCCGTTTCGCCACGTGACTAACTCCACAATTATGGCTCATAATTAACAACAAAATGGCGGAAGAATTTGATTGTGACGTCACAATTAAAAACGAAGACAGAGGACTTTGATTATGACGCATAATTAAAAACAAAATGGCCGCGGTATTTGATTATGGCTCATAATTAATAGGAAAATGGCTGAAGAATTTGACTATGACATAATTAAAAACAAAATGGTCATGGAATTTGATGTCATAATTAAAAACAAAATGGCCGCTGAGTTGATTATGACTCATAATTAAAATAATTGGACTTTGATCCGTCCCTCTCCTTCCCCACCGGATTACGTGACCGCCACCTGCGCACGCATTTTCCTACCCATTAGGGGATGACTGCCAAAAAGACTCGTAATATAGCCAAAAGGACTGTAATTAGGGATGGAAATGCCGTCAAAGGGCTGAAAATTCCATCAAGGGGTTGAAAAAAGCCCCCGAAAAGAAGCCGGCTCCACTACAACCCCCATCCACAGCCTCACTCCTCCCCCCACCACTCTTAATTAATTATGACGTCAAAGACTCAAGTGACCCCCTACTACTCCTAATGTATTTAAGTAACTGATTAACAACATTTAAAAATATTGCAATTTTTCACTAGATCATACATTATTTATTGAATCTTTCTGTATTATTCCCAAAAAAGTAGCTATTATTTGCTTTGCTGACGTTGTAATTTAAGTATGTGTATGTTGTTTGAATTATTTGCTATCATTAGTACGTATTTACCACTAAATATTTTTCGGTTTCAAACAAAATTCTGCTTTCAAGTGAATATTATTGCAATGAATATACACGTATTCACGGTGTACGGTATAGTAAAAGATGTTTTGGGTGAATAGATTTAAGACTTTTTGGTTTTACCAGAAAATCGTTTATTACTACTATTAAATTGGCAAATTTCTAAGAGTGTTAATTACTAAAAGCTGTAGGTTAGAAACTGTGAAATAATGAAGAAATCGCAACAAAGTTTACATTTCTTGTTTCACGGAAAATTCTTTATAAGCAAAATAATAGCTTGTGTGTACTACAGTAAAAATAAGTAAAGCATATAATAATTAAATCTAAAAGGTTTGAAGGACCCAGCTATCCTCAAGTCTTTTCAAAGTTTCTTACAGAATTCAAATAGTCGCATTAATCTATCGTTTGAATGAACTTAAGATCCGATACTCTTTCAAGAACTGCAATTATGCACTGCATTGCGTTATTGCAGTTATTGAAGCACATACTTTTTGACATTTATAATAATACTGGGAGTAGTATGTTCATGTTCATTCGACATACTTCATGAACATTTTCTGTTACGGAAGGGAAAGGGAATTGTACATAGTTTTATAAAACATATAAAGCTCATCATCCGAGAAATTTCAAAACTTCGCAACTTTTTTATCCTTAAAACAGGAAAATGTACCTTACAACCTGTGGGTACGTTTACGGGTCACTGTTTTCACCGTACTTCCGCAACACTATTTACTAATGCAGGGACTGAACTTTTGAAACTTATGCGGAATGGAAGCTGGCGGTCATCGATGGTAGCGGATGGGTTTATAAACGATTCGCCCGAAGGCAACGGAGAAGTATATAATGATATCATTAGTAATGATTGTGACTTAAATGATCCGTTCACATCGTCTTTGACGTTTTCATCCTGCACTTTAATAATAAAAAAAAACTGTTCTACTTTAACCCTTTCAATACTGCGGGGATATATAAGTCCCAGAGAATGTTCAAAATTACTGGTGCGAAAAGTATACGCTTTTAAAGCGCTGGGATGGGACTAAACAGTAGTCTGTGGTCAGTACTTCACAACACGTGCTTCGGTTAGCATAACCTAACTAATTCGTACTTAGTATACGTTCATAACTGTAAGCGTGCTCTTCGTGCATACACGTGTAAGCAAAACTTTTAGTTTTTTCTATGTGTTTTGGTGAAAATTTTGTGTGTTTCTAATTACGGAAGGAAAAGGCATGTAACATTTATATAAGAATAAAATGATTTGTATGCATTATTTAACCTTTTTTTGTTGTATTGGGACATATATATCCCTACAGTGCTGTAGTGTGGGATGTATTTGTCCCAGCAGTATTTTATCATACGAATTTAATTTTTATTATTGAAATAATTTTTTGATGAATCGACCACTGTCTAACAAAGAATTAGAGGACGAGATTGGTAATTTATCTGAAATGGGGGTGGATCCTTACCACGACAGTGTCGATAGCAGTGACACAGATTATAAAGGGTCTAATGCCTCCATATCTTCTGAAGTAGATAGCACGGATTCTTCAAATGATGTAGATATCCAGATGCATGAAAATGTACAAACGGTAAATGAAGATAGCGATAACAACTCTGAAAGTGTAAATTTCACTGATACAACTCCTGCACAATCAACTAGCAATACTAAATTTATTTGGCACGGCGATATTGATAATTTTTCCCCAAAAATGTCACTACCTCAAGAGGACAAGGCAATTATTATGGCTAACTTAAACAGAGGTTCGACCAAGCTTGGTTGTTTTTATAAACTATTTCCAAAGAGTCTCATAATGCAGATAAGTTATTATACAAATCTGCGCCTACAAAAGCTCAATAACGCAAAGATGACATCACCAGGAGAAATAAAAATTATTCTGGGTTGTTCATTGATTATGTCATATAATTGTGTACCAGCAATGCATATGTATTGGTCGCGCAACAAATCCCTCTGGAACGCAGCAATATCAGAATCCATTTCCCGAGATCGTTTTATGCTACTGATGTCAAAATTGTATTTCAATGACCCCGAAAAACCTCCAGAGGCATCGAAAACGTTTTGTCCTGCTTGAAAAATACATTTTTGAAAGCGAGAACTGACAGCACATTTCAATCCATTGATGAGTCAATGACGAAATTCAAAGGGAGGTCCAGTCTGAAACAGTATCTCCCCTTGAAACCTGTCAAAAGAGGAATCAAACTTTGGGCAAGATGCGATACAGTAACGGGGTATGTTTATGACATAAACATATATAGTGGACGGGAAACTGAAGTTACTGAAGGAACCTTGGGCGAGCGTGTGGTTCCAAAATTGGCAGCAACAATTACAAGTTCAAACGTTGTTTTATGTTTCGACCGTTTTTTCACGTCATCACGTCTACTTGACACCATAAAATTTTCTGCTGTAGGAACGTTTATATCAAATCGTAAAAACACACCCAGGTTTCAAACTAAACTAAAAGAAAGAGGTGAATGTGAAATAGCAGTATGTGATGAAGGTATATTAGCAATAAAGTGGAAAGATACAAAAGATGTGTTACTTATGAGCAACTGTCACAATGCCACTATTGATACTACAGTTCGGAAAATGAAAGATTGTACTACTAAAAATATTTAATGCCCGGAAGCTATGATTTTTTACAATAAATATATGGGGGGCGTAGATCATGCAGATCAAATGATTACTTTATACGATTTATATAGAAGAAGTGGGAAATGGTGGAAGAAAGTATTTTTTAGGTTACTAATGACCTGTGTTCATAATTCGTATATTTTGTATCAAGATCTCACTCGCAAAAAAATTCCATTTATCGATTTCGTAGTAGATGTACCTGAAGAGTTGATTAGTCAAGGACGATCAGAATCTTTGTACAAACGGCCCAGAAGGCAGGGCAGGGTTTCAAAGAATGTCAAAGTTTTCGCAAATGTTGGAGATTATCTTCCAGTTGAAAAAGGCGGCCGAAACAGATGCATAAGATGCCAGTCCAGGAAAATTGAAAAAAGGACTAAAATCATTTGCCAAAAATGTCAAGTAGCTTTAGGTATGGATTGTTTTACACCATGCCATACATAATGTAACAGTTTCAATAAAAATAAATATTTTCTACTCTTGAATACCTAAATTTGAGGTCTGATTATTTACTGCTGGGATATATTTATCCCATAATTAAACTACTGCAGGGTCATATGTGTCCCAAAGCATTTTTTCTAAAACCATATTTTCTAAAAATCTGAAATTATGTAAACATGTTCCTTTACTTATTTACAGCACATTTAGTTCAATTATACAGAAATATCTTCACTGGCCAAAAGTTGTATTGAAAGGGTTAAAGTCACCAGTTTCAGGTGTTAGTATAAGTAACTGTTGCTCGTTTACCATTAATTTTAATATTAATAGTCAGTAACAACTTAACCTCAGTTAGAAACTATTTTGTATTCAACTAATTATTAAAAAGTATTAACATAATATATTGTACTTACTTCCTTTCTTGTTTTTAATTAGCGTATGGAAACTGAGCACATAAATTTTTGGATGTTGCGTTTTCAACGGATGTAGTAGAGAAATATTTTTTTTACTTATAGTGTTCCTGAACAGGCTAAGATTTGCTTAACGTGCTAAAGCACTCAGGAACACTGGGAGGGTTTAGGCATATTGGTAGGCTGCCGAGAAATATTGGATTAAGTCAAAATTTGGGTACTACATTCCATAATTTGGTCGCTGTGTGGAAAAATGTAGATTGCGCCCGTTTAGTGTGACAAGATGGAATTTTGCGTACACTTCCCATGGTAATACCGATAGAACAAAGAAAGAACCGAAACTATTCTTCTATGGTCAAGAGGCTATAGGTCAGAAGTCAGAGACAGTTCTTTTTTGGGTGAGGTTTACCATACAAAGGGCGTATTGGGGAGCACCGACCCAGAGGTGGGAATTGTTTTCCAGATGAGGTCGAATTTGAGTCTTATACAGTAAAAGAAGTTGTTGCGATGTGAAGTACTGTTTAGATTAGTGATGGGAATAATCGAGAAGTACTAATCGAATTAGTCGATTATTAAAATATCTCGAGATAATCGATTATGGTCCAAAAATTAGGAGGTACTAATATTAGTAGTCGTTCTCGTTCGATATATTCCAATGTGCTTGAACAACGCACAGAGAAGCGAGAGCGAGAAACCAAACCACTAAAAAAATTAGTAGGTACTAAAATAGTAGTCGCTCTCACTCGATCTATTCGTTGACGTGCGCTGTCAATGTACGGCGCACGCCGAGAATCAAGATGGCGAGAACTGAGGAGCAATATCAAAAATTATACTGAAGGTAGTATGGGGATGCTCTGCTACTATTTTAAAGATTTTAAATTTTTATTTTATTAGTACGTCTTGCTCTCTCACTTTACTGATTACTCATTAGTAGTAGACAAGGAAGGTAGTTCTAGGTTCTGGATACACGTGACAGGCCGAAATATTTAATATTTAATTTAGTACTTTACTTACGTTTACGTTTACATCGTTTATGATTATAGTAGCGCCGGGGAGAGGTGGTGTCTCATGGCGGACTCGAGAATGGGGATATAATTATTACTGTGACATGCATCTGTTTCCTTTTATCTTAGTGCGAAGTTCCCACTTAAAGAAAGACGGGTTATATAATATACGTCTGCTATATATTTTAAACGCAGGATTTAAATACGTATGTCGATTCTAAAGTCAAAGCGCATGATGCTGTCAGATGTCTTCTTGGCTATTTAACCTCAAATTATTCTTCGTATTTCGTTTCGTATAATTGCATCGTGTTTTGTAGTTATAATAATTTATCTTTCACTTCGTACTTTATTAGTTTCCATTGCATTTTAAACAACAGTTTTTTTCAAAACTGTTATTATTAATATTCACTATTACGAGGTAAGTTTATAATGCAAACTGTATTTCCAATTGATTGAATGCATTTATTTATTTTGCAGCAAATAATGATGTCATTAAAAGGTAAATCTTTGAACAGCCAAACTCAAGTAATGTTAATGAATATACTGCATTATTTCGAGATGGAACGCGATAACGGGGGCCAATTTACCTTTAACTTCCATTATCCACGTACGCTAATAATTTTCACTATTTAAATTTATATTTATGTAATATTATGTTGCGAACTGCTTTCGCATGCGGCATTTCTGAGAAAACCGTAACTTGGACAATGGCCAGAATGGCTCTCGCTTTAGAATCTGGGTAATCGGTGCCTGATTCAGCGCAAAAACATAGGCTGCGTTTGAAGTCGAAGTCAGAGGATGTCAACGAATACGTGAAAGACGTTTTGAAACGAAAAATTTACACATGCATGCAACTGGTAAATAATTCAGAAATTATTGTTGAAATGGTGTCAATTACTATTTAATTTTAGGCTCACATATTATTGTCGAAAAACTCCAAACTGAACTTAAAGAAGATAAAATATTTACCTTCAGTAAAACGAGTTTGAAACAATTGTTACACAAAATTGGTTTTGAATTCAAAGTTGACGATGGAAAAAGCCGTTTAATGAAGCAGGTTCATATTACTGGTGCTCGAGCAACATTCTTATATATATTTTGCTTATAAAAGTTGTGAAATTAGTTACGATCCTGTCTTTTTGGATGAGACGTGGATTTTTAGTCGAGGAAGCGTTCGAAAATCATGGCATGATAATAATTTGAAAAGCACAAAAAACAAACCGCTAGGAGAAGGGAAACGGTAATTAAAATAGTCCGATTTGTTAAAAATATTTTTAACGAATAAATTTTAGTTTTATCGTACTGAGTGCTGGCAACAAGGATGGTTTTATACCTAATTCATTATTGGTATTTTCCAGTGAAAGTAAGACAGCAAACCACCACGATAATATGAACGCTGATTTATTTCAAAAATGGTTTCAAGAATAGCTTTTACCAAATTTAGAAAAACCAAGTTTGATAATTCTTGACAATGCCAGTTATCATTCTACATTAGTAGAAAAATTACCTTCGAGTAGTTGGAAGGAAGAAGATCTTCTTCAATTTTTAAGAAATCACAACACTCCTCATTCGAATGATATGCAGAAAGTGGAATTATTACAAATTGCTAAGGATTTATAAGTTCCAAAAATATATGCAATTGATGAAATCGCTCATCATGTTTTACGTTTACCTCCGTATCACTGCCAATTCAACCCTATCGAGTTAATATGGGCAAATTGTAAACAGTATTACATCGAAAACGTTGGAAGACAGGGCTTCAGGGACGAGAATGTTTTATCGCTGTGGAAGGATTCATTAAACCAAGTAACTGGAGAACTGTGGCAAAAGTGTATTTTACATGCTGAAAAGGAAATGAGCCAATGGTGGGACGTTCAAAAAAGAGCTGAGGAAATGGTAAAACCTCTAGTAATCAATGCCGGAGAGTCGAGTGAAGATGATAGTGAAAGTGAAGGTGATCACTTTTAATTGAAAGATGTCCAATATTTGAATTTAAAGCAAAAATTAGAATCTTAGTTACTTTATAACATTGTAAAGAATTTATTATATGTAACATATACGTCAGTAGATGTACTTAGTTTACATTCGTTATATATATAATATATATATATATATATATATATATATATATATATATATATATATATATATATATATAATATATATATATATATATATATATATATATATATATATATATATATATATATATATATATATATATATAGTAAACTGAGATTTTTAAAATCGGTTATATTATTAACTAATAATAAATCTCACTTTTGGATGGATTTTAAGATTTCTGTTTAATATAAAGAATCCGACACAGCAGCTGTATGGCGAACTTTCTGTAAACTAATTAGAAGCTGCCGAGACATATTACAAAGTTAATTCAAAATGAGATCTTTGATGGTGAGAATGATCCTCATTTTTGTAACTTGAATCCTTTCTCGATAAACGGCTCAGGTAAAAATGCACACCCATGCTTTTCCATATTTTTTAAAACAATGGCCCCGCGAAATCTACCCCCGCTATCTCAAAAACAGCTGCATCTCGCATACGATTCAATGGAAGAAGATGTAAATTTGTGACAAAAGCATTACTTTTATGTCGTCTACAAAAGACACAGTTCAATAAAATAGATCGGATAACCCTCGCCCTCCCATTATCCAATATTTCTTACGTAAAACGATCATTAATCCTTGGGTACCCACATGTAAACACTTGACATGCTATTCGAAAATAAGTGTACAAACTAACACATGATTAGCTGATAAGATTACCGGAAAACGAAATTGTTCAGCGTCATGTGTATTTGAAACTCTAGAACGTAAGCGAAATACTCCACGATCATCTCTGAAAGGATTCAATTTACAAAAATGAGGATCATTCTCACCATCAAAGATTTCATTTTGAATTAACTTTGTAATATGTCTCGGCAGCTTTTAATTAGTTTACAGAAAGTTCGCCATACATCTGCTGTGTCGGATTCTTTATATTAAACAGAAATCTTAAAATCCATCCAATCATTAGTAAGGTCTTTGTATATTTCGAAAAGTATGAAACATGCCAGTCTACCGAGGATGAATTAGAATTAATAAGAGTAGTGACACACTTTTTCTCTTTATTAATTTCTTCTTCGTTACAGTTAATTTCGCCTTGCGGCCACATATTGGGTTCGTTATAAAGCCAACTAGGTCCCTCCCACCATTTTGATCTATACAATTGTTTTGGAGAACAACCACGTGAAGGAAGATCCGTAGGGTTCAAAACTCCTGAAGCAAAATGTCAATCCTCTATAGAAGTTTGACTCACAATTTCCTTCACCCAATTACCTACAAACGTCCCCCAATTTTTATTACGACGTATACAACTTAGAACGGTAGAGGAATCACTCCAAAAATAAACTAATAATTTTGCATCAAACTTGAGATCATCTTTTAAAGATGAAAACAACCTAGTTCTTCTTTAGAGGGGCTATTCTAGACTTAGCAGACAATACACGAATAAAAACGTTGCCATCCGCACCATTTCTAAAGAAAATAACTGAAGCATAAGAATCTTTGCTCGCACCACAAAAAACATGTACCTAGACTTCCGAAATGGAATTGATCTCCATGAATCCACCTGGGTATTTTAATCTCTGTTAAATAAGGTAATTCATCAAATCGCGAAATGCATTTTTAGTTTCAGAATCTGCAGGAGCATCCCAGACTAATTTTTTTCCCATGTTTTTTGTAGCAATAACTTTGGTAAAACGGTTGAGGATACTGAAAAACCAATAAGATCGAACATACTCTGTGCAAAAGAAAGCATTCTTTTACTGATAGGCTTATCTTTTTAGCTCATTCACACTCTTTAAACATACTTCATTCCGGCTTATAGTATCATCACATTTGTTTCACATCATTCCTAGAACAGCTGTATGAGGTAAACCTTCCGAGGTATCAGGCACCTCACCCGAAAACTCCCACCCTCTAAGGTCAAACTTCGCTTCATTCGTGAGCATGATGGATTCCTTAATGAACTATTGCAAATTATTGTCATGTGATACATTTGTGACGCAATTGTCAACATGAAAGATTTTCATCAATTTCAAACTAACCTCTTTACTATATCGTGTACTATTATTTGTGCACCTTTGCAATGCTTGCGGAAGATGATATTCTATTGTCTCCCCTAATAAGAACGGAGTACTACTTACTCCGAATACAATGCACCTCTGTCGCAAAATTCTGCCTCGATCATCGGAATCAATCCACAAAAAAACGCAGAATATCTCTATCTGCCTTGTTAAGCTGATCTGAAGAAATGCCTTTCGGATATCCGGTACAACACCGATTTTACTCTTTCTAAATCTTAACAAAATGTGTGGAATTAATTCAATGAGTTTAGGTCCTTTATCTAGACATTGATTAAGTGATGGTTGATCGTTTGTCTTTGCCGACGCATCGAAAGCTGGCCTAATGCGAGTCGTACTGCCTTCCTTGACTGGACGATGAGGCAAGTAAGGAACATTCGCTATAGCAGGTACCTCTACAAATACCTCTTCAATTATATTATCACTCAACCACTCCTGAAAAATTCATAATGTACGACTAGATTATCATTGTTTAACTTAGTGACTGGATTTTGGAATCTAGTTTTAACAATATTGTATAAATTGGGTAAAGGCGGATGACACTCTAGCCATGGTGAACGCACTTCATACCTTCCGTCGCTGCGAACAGTCACTGTTTCCAAAAACACTGCTTTAGTAGTTAAAGCTATCTTGTGATTTCTTTTTTACTGGATCTTTAATCCTTAACACACCAAGGTCCCAGAGTTGGGGCAGAGTCGCATCGTTAGCAAAAAGTGCAACATCAAGCATGGTTTTGCTGGTGCCGCAAGAAAACGGAATTTTCCCCATTAAAGTCAAACCCAGAAATGTTTCAACAGCCACTAATCCGCAAGAGAGAAGCCGCCTTCTACCAGTATATAAGAGGCCAGCTCTATAAGAACCTATTAGCTTATTATTAGTTGCATTCAAACAATTAAAATTATCAGATATTTGTATATCACATGAACTCAATACCTCAATCCAATCACCATGCAACACAGGTGGAATCTCAGAACAGATAACGGGTTGATTTAAAAACTCCTTAATTAGATTAAAATTACCATTACTAATTTTTATATCATAGCATTGATGAACTTTCTCGGATAGCAATTCACCAAAAAAACAATGCAGTATTTTTTCTTCAAGCTTAGGCACAAATCTTAGAACATCCGCTGTAGTCTGCAAAATATATGACCTTTGTGAACCTGTATCAATTAGCACCCTTACAAATAAACTGACATTAATGCCTTCTAAACGAATTCTTAATGTCTGCAAAGAAACATGACTATTAGTTCTCTTGGCACTTACCAACTCATTAGACACTGACTTGTCACCTGTGTCTGGCGTATCCAAGTCTTTCTGCTTGGTAGGTAAACTAGGACACATCAAGGGAAAGTGGGATTTACTTCATATAACACATTTCAAAAGAACCCTACATTTTCGAGCTTGATGTCCTATTTTTAAACAATTAAAACAAGCATGCTTTTGACTTAATCATCAAGAGAAAACTGCTGTGCCCTAAAACAGTTACAGTTTCATGAGAAGCATAACAAAAAACACATTTTACAACATTAGAATCAACATTAACTAGACCTGCGACCGTGTGCATTCCTTGCGCGGAATATTCCGATTTACGTCGAGATGATACCCCTGAACGCCCGGAATCTTTTGACTAGACACAAAAAAGACATAAGACTTTTTAATTTCACTTCCATTGTTGGAACTATTTTGTGAACCCCTAAAATTAAAATTACATTGGGAATGCTGCCAAACACGTAGCAAATCTTCAGGCAAACACGACTCTATCAAGGGAAAAATCATAGCTGCGCATTTATCTGATTTAACACCGAATGTATCTAAAGCGCGCATTTGTGTTTCCAATTTATCGTAAAGCACAGTAATGTCTAACGTATTCGCTGAAATTGCGTTGTTTAAAATTAATTTAAGAAGTTCACGTACGTACACTTCAATTTGCAAGTCCTCGGGTCAGAATCGAGCACTTAAACAGTCCACAATTTGAGTATAATTATCTTCTGTAGCTGGAAAACTTTCAACTAGTTGCCTTGCACAACTTCCCGGAACAGTAGCCTGTATTAGGTACTGTATTTTATTCGCAGGGTCAATATCACGATCGTCGTGTATATTTTTAAACTGCAATCAAAAACTCAACCATTCTTTTATGTTTCCATCAAAAACTTTAAATTGAATACTAGGCAATTTAAATTTTCGCTTACCTGGCAGACATTGGTCAATTGACCAGTTACCTTGCAATCTAGTTTGAAAATGTACGGGTTCTTCGTTAGATTTAGTTACTGTATTATGGTGCTGTTGTATCCGAAAATACCTCTTAGTATATTCTTCACTACCTTCCATTTCATTTAAGAAATCGTCTTCACCAGCATCAGCTTCTAATAAACATCAACAACTTTAAGCGCTTCGTAATTTGTTTGGAAAACATTCCATATAACATTAATATCTGACACGCTGCCTCTTCATTGTTAAATAATTTTTCAAGATCAGCTATCTTTCTTGAAAAAGCAGCTCGCAGAACTTTACGACTTTGCTTCTTGTCTCCATTTCTTATAAATATTGTACAATGAAACGTTCAAAACAATAATCGTTTACCTGAAACACGTGGCAGCCCGATTATTATTTTATTGACACTAATGCCATATATATATATATATATATATATATATATATATATATATATATAATATATATATATATATATATATATATATATATATATATATATATATATATATTATACAGAGTCAGTTTTGTAGACAAACTTTAACAGGAGATAGAACACATGTTTCTAAAAGAAAAGTTCCTGTAAACATATGTCGTAGAAGGCTTCGTTTCCGAGATACAGGGTGTTAAATATAATTTTTTTTTCTCAAATTTTCATTATAACTCATAAACGAATGCTTAGATTTTTTCATGTTGGGGGATAATGTCTATTAATTAAGGGGCATAAAACAAGCGATAAGAATGTTCACAAACTTGCACAGTGGCGGAGTGGAGGGGGTGCTCAACCCCTTTCATAAACAGAACTTCTACGCCAATGACTATTTTAAAAAAAAAACAGTTATTTTCATTATCTACATACAGTTTAACAAAAATAATGTACCTTCTTCTGTTTCGAAATTCCTGTGCGTTTCCGTGTCATTTTGATTTTTAGTGTTTGATGTGGTACTAAGTTAAGTAATGTGCTTTATGTGAATAATTGAATATAAAGTTTTTAATAAAACAGATATAATAAAACATTTAGAGCCATTTTAGTACCTAACGATCGTTTCTTTAAAATTTCAAATACATTTTCATTTATAAATAGGTAGGTTATCGGTTTTTTTAGTATCCATTGTTATTATCCTCGTATAAAAAGAAATGCATAATTATTATTGTTATGCGGTCAATACTTTCTGTATAATTATGTATGTATCAATTTCGCCATAAACATGTATGTAGTTTTTAAGTGAGATTCTAATAAGTTATAGACCGCTGCTCACTTGCTCTCATTAAAGAGCCGCCACTGTATCAAGCCATACTCAAATACAAGACTTTTGTAAATTGAAATCTGTTTAGTACACTAATTTTAACAATCCTTATTTATTATTGTAACAATACTTAATTAATAACTGTGAAATTAATAAGAATTCTTAGCAATAACGATTTATAAATAAATAACAATAACACTAGTATAATAAAATTAGACACTTTGTTCAAAATGTAAACCGTTCTTTTCAATACACATTTCACAGCGACGTACAATAGAACGTCTTAAGTTAACTAAATGATGCACCCTTATCTCATTGCAACAAAATATGATACTCCTTGGAAAACAAGTAAGTATTAAATTTTATATTTTGAAACGACAGTTTGACTTTTTACAAACACTTGCTTCATCTTGAATAATTTCACTGTTATTAATTATTGCTTTTAAGTTCAGAAAGTTATTTCATTTGAGTTGCCAGCTTTTAATTAGTGTAACATGCCGTTTACATTTACAAATAGCGAACATTCATTTTATTTATGGGTTCGCAAATGGGAATTCAAGGTACGCAGCTAGGGAGTATCGGAGAAGATTTCCAAATAGACGACAACCTCATCATTCCGTTTTTGTGAGTATCCATCGTCGATTTGTTAACCAGGGGTTGAAAAATGTACATGGGTGCCGACAGAACAACCGTGGACGAGATATAACTGGAGAGGGTATATTGCGTGAATTTAATAGGAACCCCACGACAAGTACTCGACGTACTGCTGTTGCTCTTGGTTTTTCCCAAAGTAAAGTTTCCCGGGTTTTAAAACGGGATCACAGACTACCATATCATTTTCAACCTGTTCATGGTTTATGTCCAGGTGACGCCGAACGAAGACTTAATAATTGTAGGTGGGTTCTTAACTCCATTCAAAATAATAGAGATTTCTTATCCAACATACTGTGGACTGATGAATCCTGTTTTACTCGTCGTGGTATCGTAAACTTTCACAATTTGCATATATGGGCACATGAAAACCCACATGTCATTCAACCAAGAAGTTTTCAACATGAATTTAGTAGGTACAAATGTCTGGATTGGAATTTACGGCAACCACGTGTTTGGACCTTATTTCTTGCCACAACGTGTAAATTCAGAAAATTTCCTACAATTTTTAGAAGAAGAACATGTTAATATGTGGGAAGACATTCCTTTGAATTGAAGAGGACATTCTTGGTTTCAGCTTGATGGATGACCGGCCCATTATGGCAGAAATGTAAGAAATTGGCTAAACAATAACTACCCGGGGAGGTGGATAGGTCGTGGAAGTCCAGTGGCGTGGTCTTCTAGATCCCCCGATTTAACGCCACTTGACTTTGTTGTATGGGGATTCATGAAGGAAAAAGTGTATATCACTCCGGTTAATACACTTGAAGAACTTCACAATCGCATCAGAGATGCTTGCAATGAAATAAGGGTGCATCATTTAATTAACTTAAGACGTTCTATTGTACGTCGCTGTGAAATGTGTATTGAAAAGAACGGTTTACATTTTGAACAAAGTGTCTAATTTTATTATACTAGTGTTATTGTTATTTATTTATAAATCGTTATTGCTAAGAATTCTTATTAATTTCACAATTATTAATTAAGTGTTGTTACAATAATAAATAAGGATTGTTAAAATTAGTGTACTGAACATATTTCAATTTACAAAAGTCTTGTATTTGAGTATGGCTTGATACAGTGGCGGCTCTTTAATGAGAGCAAGTGAGCAGCGGTCTATATCTCACTTAAAAGCTACATACATGTTTTTTTGGCGAAATTGATACATACATAATTATACAGAAAGTATTGACCGCATAACAATAATAATTATGCATTTCTTTTTATACGAGGATAATAACAATGGATACTAAAAAAAACCGATAACCTACCTATTTATAAATGAAAATGTATTTGAAATTTTAAAGAAACGATCGTTAGGTACTAAAATGGCTCTAAATGTTTTATTATATCTTTTTTATTAAAAACTTTATATTCAATTATTCACATAAAGCACATTACTTAACTTAGTACCACATCAAACACTAAAAATCAAAATAACTCGGAAACGCACAGGAATTTCGAAACAGAAGAAGGTACATTATTTTTGTTAAACTGTATGTAGATAATGAAAATAACAGTTTTTTAAAAAAAATAGTCATTGGCGTAGAAGTTCTGTTTATGAAAGTGGTTGAGCACCCCCTCCACTCCGCCACTGTGCAAGTTTGTGAACATTCTTAGCGCTTGTTTTATGCCCCTTAGTTAATAGACATTATCCCCCCAACATGAAAAACATCTAAGCATTCGTTTATGAGTTATAATGAAAATTTGAGAAAAAAAAATTATCTTCAACACCCTGTATCTCGGAAACGAAGCCTTCTACGACATATGTTTATAGGAACTTTTCTTTTTAGAAACATGTGTTCTATCTCCTGTTAAAGTTTGTCTACAAAAAACTGGCTCACCCTGTATATATATATATATATATATATATATATATATATATATATATATATATATATATATATATATATATATATATATATAAACGAAAATCACTTACTCACTGATAATCATCGCACAGCCGAAACGGCTAGACGGATCTACTTCAAATTTTGACAGGACCTTCCTTCCGTGTCCTAGGCGTCGAAATTCGGCCCCTGCGTCCCAAAAAAAGTAAAAAAAAAGTAGTTTCTGACCAAATCGGCGCCCCGCGTCCGAAATATCAACTCGATCGAAAAAATCTCGGACATGTCGATTTTTATTTTCAGTCTGCCGTGTATCTGAAATGAAGTTTTAAACGTCATTCTGACATAGATTACTATTTTTGTTTTTATAATGTTGCCTGTTTTCATTATGAACGTATGAGAGGTTGGAATTTTTACCTTCCAACCTACATATACATATGTAAGTATAGAAGGTTATGCAATCGACTTTTTAAGTTAGCATCTATACTTGAAATCAAATAAGAATAAAGTATAGGGCACTTGAGTTCAAGTTATGTTTACACTGCTATAATGTGTATATGCGGCAAAATGATAACAAGCAAGTCATTGTCCAAGTTTGGTGACAAATTGATTCACGCAATTTACTCACTTGGCAACAACAGTTTCAATCACTGATGTATTCAAAGTTGCTGTATACCATAGCGAATCACGGGTATTCCGCTAGTTTACAGTATATACTCAATACGTATCTTTTAAAAGAACACTCGTTCGTCTAAAAATGAGGCGTCTCGATGTTTACACTTGGAAGATATACGTATTTTCCAGTACTTGCACAGCGATCAGAATTCCAAATCCTTTCGTCACCAAGTAGTATATCTGCCACATTCCTGTCACGGTCACCACTAATTTATGTTGCGTTCAAAAAACTACCCGTTTTAAGTATAGCAACAAAGGTTCTTTATTAAACCAAGTGACAGATATAATTACACTAACTTCTACCTGAACTATTATATTCTACTTGCACTAAAATTAAATTGTCAAAAAAAAAGAAAAAAGGGTGACTATCAAAATACTATCAAAACACCCCAGCATACGCATTTCATAAAGCAAAATAAAAAACCAAACCAAACAATTATACAAGGATATTTTACAATCTGTATAGTAAGCCCAGTTTACGGGCAGCTGTTTTGCTGGCTGACAAAAGGTGGTCAACCCATGAAAGGTTCGACGATACGGACATCCCTAACATAGAATTAGAGTTTGAAAACTTGAGATCTAAGCCATTCATATTTACAGCAGGAAATGATTGGTCTTTCTTGGCGGACACAAAGCAACACTGGGTTTTGTCGGCGTTGAACGTGATCGACGTTGAACGTGAGTAGATTATTCCTTCCCCATTCAAGGACACGTTCTAAGTCACTGACGATAGATGCTGCCATTTTCACCTTAACGTCCTGACTAGACTGATTGTTGTGGTAAAACTGAGAACTAAAACGTAGAGTGCTGTCGTCTGCAAAGCAATGGATCGGGCTAGTTGTTGAGGAAATTAGGTCATTTATGTATAGCAGGAAAAGTGTGGGAGCTATCACTGGTCCATGAGGTATGCTCGCTTAATAGTAGTTTCTTTTGAAAAGAAGCCATCGACCACAACGAGTATACGTCTCTTGTCAAGAAAGCTGGATATCCAATTGATGAGCGTATCGGATAAACCAAACGGAGTGGGCTTGGCAAGTAGGCACTTATGCCAAATCTGGTCAAAAGCTTTTGAAATATCTAGAGCTACTATGACTGTTTCATCAAACTTCTCCAATGTGTTATTCCAAAGTTGGGTGACATATGAAAGAAGATCACCCGTTGAAAAACATTGAATTCATACAGGTGGTCGTTTAGGAGCTTATTGGACTCGAGGAACGAAAGTAGTTGACGGTTGATGGCTTTTTCCATGATTTTCGACAGAATGGAAGTGATAGCTATTGGTCGATAGTTTGAGGGATCGGTTTTGTCGCCCTTTCTAAAAATAGGTTGGACATTTGCCAACTTCCACGATGAGAGAAACTCTCCAGATGACATAGACGTCGAAAAAAGTTTGGACAATACAGGTACTAGCTTGGGGTAACGGTTTTTAAGGACAATGGTTGGTTCGGAAATGATTTATGCGAGATCACAGGATACAGAAAATGCTTCTGCACTATGACCTGCGGGATTAGTGGTAGATGAAAATTGAATCCAATTGGAGTTGAGGGCATTAAAATCTGCCAAAATTAAAATATCGCAAGATGGAAACTGTGATAAGAAGTAGTCTATTTTCAGACTAAGGCAATCAAGAAGATTTTGGAAGTTATTATCATTGGGAGTAGAATTTTACAGATTGGGGCCCAGAATGTTTCAACCAAAATCGCGTCAAATTTGTTGTTTTCCAAAGTGAACATCCTCCCCAACCTACGTTTTCCTTGGTATAAGCACATTACTCCGCCTTTAAGGCGAAAGTTACAGTGAAGGTTGTATCTAGGCATTAAAATCTCGCAAAATTGAAATATCGCAAGATGGAAACTGTGATAAGAGGTAGTCTATTTTCAGACTAAGGTAATCAAAAAGATTTTGGAAGGTATTATCATTGGGAAACCTATAGAAACAACAGTGGAATTTTACAAATTGGGGCCCAGAATGTTTGAACCAAATCGCGTCAAATTTGTTGTTTTCCAAAGTGGACATCCTCTTACAACCTACGTTGTCCTTGGTATAAGCACATACTTCGCCTTTAAGGCGAAAGTTACAGTGAAGGTTGTATCTAGGAAACTGCAGGTCAGACAAATCAGTGCTTCAAGGAGAGACTTGTGTTTCTGATAGAAACAAAATGTCTGGTTGCATTTGTTCAAGGTGTTGGTGAACAGCATTAAGATGCGACCTGATACCACGTATGTTGTAGTAATGCATCAGAATATTGGTACTTTTGATGACCGAGATCGCTGGAGTCCAACCCTCCCGGGCACCCAAATGGGGAGAATTTTATTCCTGACAGATCTTGCTCTTCTTAGTCTTTATTTTGGCGTTGACGAATCCCTCCTCGAATCCTTGTTACGGATCCACGAATCTATGTGAGAGTATGGACGTCTCTCACTACTCACCTGGGGTATAGCGTCTGTTTTACAATTCGTCATTTTAAAGGTTTAGTTGTTAAAACGCCACGCTTGGCTCGTCCGTGTTGGCGAGTACATAAGGAATAAAGTAGATAGTGACGGGCAGCCCTTACCGAACTCAGAAAATTGGAGCCCATGGTGAAGGTGGTGGTTTGCACCGGGCGGCATGGAGTATATATGCCTTCCACTTATGCTGAAACGCTGAAAACGAAACTTTTATTAGTTTACATTGCATCGTATAAGAAAAAGAATTTTTTTGTAAGATTGCTGAATATAGTAATTGTACTGAAAGCTGAACAGGATACTCATTAACCTAATTAAAAAAGATCGTGCATAAGTTGTATAGTACCCCGATTTGTCATTAAGATTGAAATAAATAGTTTATTTTGGTTTATAATTTAGGTTTCTACTTACATATTATTGCCATTTTAAACTAATGAAATCTGTTTTATTATTGTCGTGAATTGTGATAACTTTTCTGTTTGTTAAATTTCACTTTTATTCAATTGAGGGGCAATAACAAATAACGACAATGACCCCGTTAGCCCTCACTACTTTAATTGCCTACTTTTAGGATCAATCAACTAAAATTAAAATCAAATACATTAACCATGGTAAAAGTTACATTGAATTTTAAATTTGCTGTAAAGGAAAAACACAATACAAAATAAAATGAAATATAATGTTACAATTAAGCTTAAAAATAAAGTTGCATAGTTTTTAAACTTGAAAAAAAAAGAAAAATGTTCCAAGACTTACCAGGTAGTCTGAAAGCTGTATTTTACATTCTGGAGAGAATAATTGGCTTCCTAATTTTGTTTTATTCTCTATCGATTATTCGATGTACGCCTCTACTGCATTCGTGGGCTTCCATCCACCATAGGGCTTGATACTCTAGTAATACCTGTCTCCGATTCAGCAAAAAAAAGTACTTGATCACACCAAGGAAAATCAAATATGACACATAATGTCGTAAAAGCTGAACATACGAGGTTTCAATTTGGACATGTATGACATATTTGTACGGTTGTAGAAAAAACTCCGCATAACACAAGCGCAAAGCGCTATTCCGAACCTAGTGCAGTTAACCAAACTTATTATTACGCGTTTGATCTTATTTTTGAGTGATACTGTTTAATTATGCAAAACGTAATTAAGTGTATAGTTAGTACAAAAAAAACATTACGTTCTGTTATGATCTAGTGTACGAATGTTGTTTCATGCACAGTCTATCACTACTTTTTATTTTTGTGTTTCTTTAGTGGAAATGGGACACGGGTAACAAAACAGGTACAAGGGAAAGAACACGTGTAAATATGGCTAGAAAGTTTAAAATGAGAAATATTATTAAAACATAAATGACGCTACCCATGAAGATTTTTTTTTAGCACCGCACCAGAAATCAGTGTACTGTCAAATAAAGAATTTTTAAATTTAATATCCAGCAAATCATGTTAAAAATAATAGTCAATTAAATAATAAATATTGCATTATTATAAAATATTTTATATTTACCGACATTAATGGCCACTTAGTAAAACCGTTTTTTTAATAAATTCAGAGAAAGTATTGTACGCAACTCTTGCAAAAAGTGTTCATTGCGCTCGACGTGTTGCCCTAACTCGGCCTTAAGGCGTGGTTGGACAAATACATATCACATGCAATAAACACTCACTTTTTGCACTTGTTACATAACTAAATATTATTCAAAATCATTTAATAATGATGTCTTGCTTTCAATCTGTCTTAGTGGTTTAAAAATGATCAATCGTTTACAAATCTACTTTTTTTAACCGGTTGGAAAGTGTATACTTTCTGACCTCTAAATTCTAGGTAACGTGATTGTCAGACATGTCACATTTTATGTAAGATACAATCAGTGATATAGATAACCAGTTTAGATTTACAAACCGTAAATTGCTTAAATTTTAATCTTAATTTAGTTGTTTTCATACGTAAATTAACAAAACCAAATGGCTTATTATAAAAAAAAAACCCATTCCATCATACACAACGAAGTGAACCGATACAAGCGGAGCAACTGACACGCCCTCATTATTACCATCATGGATACCCCACGCCAATTTATTAGCAAAACACAATAGATAATGCACTACCACACTATACTATACTATCAATCCAAATCAGCAGATGCCTACCGCAAGCCTTAGAATTCCATATACTCTGTCAGAATCTCAAACTCAAGCATCACTGGAGCAATAATGGCAACAAGCAGAAAGCAGAAAACGAAAAACGAAAAACGAAAACGGAGAAACCGAAAACTCAAACAAAGCAGAGTAAAACGAAAACTATTGGTTAAATAAACCGATAACACTGGCTATCCGATTTAACGGCCTAGAAAACAAAAACTCAACCGATAATGCAAATCAAAGTGAAAATAAAGAGCACAAGAAACCGTCACCAATTACGTTTCTGGAGTCAAATTCATGGCACCACTACTAGAACTACTGGAGTATACAGCAAAAAATGACTAAGAAGTAAAAGTATTATATAATGACGAGATAAAAATACTGCCAAAAACCTCTGAAAAATACACATAATCAAAGCCCTAGCAGAGAAAAACACAGAATTCCATACTTATAAAAACAGACAAGAACGTAGCTTCTGAGTTGTTTTGCGAAACATTCATCTCACAACCGATCCAGACACAATTAAGAAAGCTATTGAAGAACACAGACATATAGTAACACATATCACTAACACCCGAGAACGTAGAGGAGGGTTGAAAATAGAACTACCACTATTCTACATCGAGTTGAAGCCAGGAACAAACAATAAAGACATTTATAACATAGACAGATTGTTACGTTCAATAGTTAAATTCGAACCACCCCGACCAAAAAGAGAATACCCCAATGCATTAAATGTCAAAGGTTAGGACACACTAAAAACTTAGAAAAATGGAAGTCCTCGTTGTGTCCAGTGTGCAGGAAACCACCTAACCATACAATGCCGACGCAAAAAGCCCAGATGTTAAATGTATTAATTGCGGAGGGAATCGCCCGGCGAATTATAACGGTTGCGAAATACACGAACAATTACAACGACAAATCTTCCCTGCTCAGAACAAAACAAATAACCAACAGGGGACAATCCTCACTAATCCAACAGGGTGTAACACATGCCCAAATAGTCAGTGGCAGAGCTCAACAAGCACAAATCATAAATACAAATAACCAGCAGACACTAGCACCACCCTCCCATCAATTTAGTAAAATGTCTGTACTGAAACAAATGATGAAAAACCTTATGGACCAAATGTCAACAATGTTGAACATACTAACAATTCTCGTCGCAAAATTATCATAATGGCTCAAATTCTCAAGATCGCACTCTAGAACGCAAATGGCCTACAAATATTCTTTTAAATTTTGTTCAGTAGAACATTGTAAACACCGAAAATGTGAATAGCATAAACTTTGATGCAGTCAGCTCAAAAAACATATCCCTATTTTCTAGCAACAGGCAGAAACAGCTCAAAACAACTTTCCCTGTTTCCGAAAACAGCTCAAAAACAGACCTAAAACCGGTACCCGTTTCTCAAAAACAGGTTCTCAGAACCGGTATCTGTTTCACAGAAGCGGTATCTGTTTCCGGTAGACCGAAAGCAGTTTAGGTTCTCATTATCCAAAAAAAAATTTTACACAAATGTTTATTCTTAGATAACATTTTAAATTATCTAGTTCTTCTTCTTCTTCTTTGAAATACTCATAAAAGCGTTGAGGTAATACATGCGAATAAGATATGTCAGTTAATAAATCTTTATTAGAATTTCACTACAATTTTTTCATATAAATGATATACATGAGCCAACGCACAGTGACAAGTGTTTTGTGTATGAAAAAAACAGCATGGATGAAGTTTGGGTAAAGTATGTTGTTCTTCAAACACCGTAATGCGTTGTTTTAAAATTTTGAATAAAATCAGCTTTCTCGTCCTTTAACGTACACCTCATCTGTTGTTGATATGCAATCACTAAGTATACGAGGGAATAGATGTGAGAAGTATATCCATATTCCTACTTGATAAAGTGGTGGTTGTGAATTAACCAATTAGCTTGCTTTTGAAATTCACTATCCAAGGTGTGCCATGGAAATGGAGGCTTGAATACGTAATGAGCAATTTGCTCTCCATTATATACCGCTAGTTCCTTAGGTGTAAATATATTTCTTGCTGTTTTGAATCCTTGCACATCAATTATAACAATCATTACTTTTCTATATTTGTCTGGTTGTCTTCGTTGGTGTGTTGTATATGCGCTAATGCAATCGTGCAGTATTTCTACATGCTACATTTAAACAAATAGAACTGATTTTCTGGTTTACACACACTATTACAGTAGTAAATACGTAAGCGATTTTAATGTGCAAAAACAGTGCTTTAAATATATATATATATATATATATATATATATATATATATACTTTTTAGAAAAACATGATGTTGAAGCGAATGATATGTGATTATAAAATTTAAACTTATATAGAAGGGTAGACTCCACGAGGATACCCGAGCAATACCGAGCATGCACAAAGTCAGTTACATGTGTCATTGGTTAAGAATGCTTATTTTGCTATTCCTAAGAACCTTGAAGAGTCTAACATAAGAACTGTAATATGATACCTTCTCAATACCTTGTCAATAAAATTTAACCTTGAAGATTGGTTGGTATGAATTGTAATATGATACCAATAAATCTTAACCTTGAAGAGCTTAGCCAATATAGCTGCAGGCATCATACTATTATACGCTACATTTTTTTAGTCTCATCAATTGCAGCTCTCTTCATTATGATATACCCTTCATTTAATCAAAATGGAAGACTTTTCTTTTTTTGCAACAAAAAATATATAATTTATTTCCAAACAATTATACATCGATATATATGTTATTATTTTTTTTTTACAGAAATGTAAAATTAGTCGTCTTTCCTACAGTTCCGGCGCTGGTAATGCGTCATTCTCAACCAGATATTGCTTAAACTTTTCAATGCGATCTTCTTCTTTTTGAACTATTCATAAAATCCTAAGGTAAGTATGCACTTAAAGTTCTGGGTTTCAATGATAATATGTTTCCCATACTTTGTGTTGATAGTATTCATATCAATCACTTTATATTTTGCACCCACCTCCAAGTCTTTTACGTTCGTGAAGGATTTACAGAAAGTGCTACTGTTCAATGCAGATAGATCCATCTTTATTGATTCGAGAACGCTTATGAATTATAGTTGACACCGGAACTGTCCTATATATTACTGCATCATGATGTTAGAGGGGAGAGTGCACTTTGATAATTGTATTGATAGGCTAATCTGCATCTGATGAGGATGAACTGTTACCATCAGGAGATGCTGTCCATTTTTTTTTTACATCGTTGCAAAACTGATGCAATTGCACAGCTTTCAGTTCTTCTACAACACATGTTCTACATATTTCCTTTAAATTTAAAACTTTTCACATATCGTTACTCCTTTTCATACTTTTCACTAGGACGTTACACTCCGCTTCACTATAATCACCTCGCCCGTAAACCGCCTCATGTTCGGCATCGTATACTAATGCCGAAAATTCTTGCTTCAAGCGTTCCACCGCTGTTCTCAGGTCAGTTGCTTTGGTCCATTGCTCTTGAGCGTATGCCATCCACATTTTTTACACAACACTCACTACCCATTACACTATTTCCTTATATTGTTACTCTAAACGACCCCCACTATGTTACATTAGTGCAGATATGAACCATCTCTTTGATTACCATACATATCTGGTTACGCGCATAAGCTACTTTCAACGATGATACCGTCACTATACTTTTTAGCTGTAACGCGATCACCTTTTAGTGAGGACATGAACCTACCATTTTTAGCTATGATATACAGATCAATAACCTTTGACCACACTATTTTTAGACTTCTAAGAATTGTAATATGATGATGACATTGCAGTTTCTATTTTTAGCTTCTGACCTTGACACCCAAACGTTTGACCGCAGAGTGACCTTGTAATATGATGAGGATGGTGACATTGCAATTTCTATTTTTAGCTTGAAGTGGAGTATTCACCTTCAATGAACTCATGACCTACTTTTTATGCATAGCTTATGAGATCGTCGTCGTGACCTTCAAGTCGAGTAGACCTTGAAAATTCTATTCTTAGATTTATGATTACCTTGCAATTTCTATTTTAGCTTTTCACCTTGACCTTTTTATATTTCTAAGAAATGTAATATGACACCACCGTAGGTCAATAACCTTTGACCTTGAAAACTATTTTTAGATTTATGATTACCTTGCAACTTCTATTTTTAGCTTGACCAAAATTTTAAATCCCCCTTCCGATTTCACCAACAGGAGTGACCTTGACTTAGCAGGGTTACCAACCTAACACGTGGCCTTGACTTAGCAGGGTTGCTACCCCTTCAACCTTCACAGGGTTACCAACAACGTGGCCTTGACTTACCACCACTTGAAATAGGCAATGTTACCAACCTAGAAATCTAGTGACTTTTCTGGTGACTTTTTCTAGATCTGGTGACAAATCTAGTGACAAAAGTGGATCAGAAGTGCAGTAGTATATCTTAGGCAATGTTACCAACCTAGAAATCTAGTGACCTTTCTGGTGACTTTTTCTAGATCTGGTGACAAATCTAGTGACAAAAGTGGATCAGAAGTGCGGTAGTATATCTACTTGTGTGTCTGTGTGTCTGTGTGACTGTGTGTCTGTGTGTCTGTGTGTCTGTGTGTCTGTGTGTCTGTGTGTCTGTGTGTCTGTGTGCTGTGTCTGTGTGTCTGTGTGCCTGTGTGTCTGTGTGTTGTGTATCTGTGTGTCTGTGTGTTATGAGTTGTGTGCCTGTGTGTGACTGTGTGTCTGTGTGTGTGTGTCTGTGTCTGCGTGTCTGTGTGTGTCTGTGTGTCTGTGTGTGTGTCTGTGTGTCTGTGTGCTGTGTGTGTGTTGTGTGTCTGTGTGTGTGTGTGTGTGTGTGTGTGTGTGTGTGTGTGTGTGTGTGTGTGTGTGTGTGTGTGTGTGTGTGTGTGTGTGTGTGTGTGTGTGTGTGTGTGTGTGTGTGTGTGTGTGTGTGTGTGTGTGTGTGTGTGTGTGTGTGTGTGTGTGTGTGTGTGTGTGTGTGTGTGTGTGTGTGTGTGTGTGTGTGTGTGTGTGTGTGTGTGTGTGTGTGTGTGTGTGTGTGTGTGTGTGTGTGTTGTGTGTTGTGTGTGTGTGTGTGTGTGTGTGTGTTGTGTGTGTGTGTGTGTCTGTGTGTCTGTGTCTGTGTGTCGTGTGTCTGTGTGTCTGTGTGTCTGTGTGTCTGTGTGTCTGTGTCTGTGTCTGTGTGTCTGTGTGTCTGTGTGTCTGTGTGTCTGTGTGTCTGTGTGTCTGTGTCTGTGTGTCTGTGTCTGTGTGTCTGTGTGTCTGTGTGTCTGTGTGTCTGTGTGTCTGTGTGTGTCTGTGTGTCTGTGTGTCTGTGTGTCTGTGTCTGTTGTGTGTGTCTGTGTCTGTGTGTCTGTGTGTCTGTGTGTCTGTGTGTGTGTCTGTGTCTGTGCGTGTGTCTGTGTGTCTTGTGTCTGTGTGTCTGTGTGTCTGTGTGCTGTGTGCTGTGTGTCTGTGTGTCTGTGTGTCTGTGTGTCTGTGTGTCTGTTGTCTGTGTCTGTGTGTCTGTGTGTCTGTGTGTCTGTGTGTTGTCTGTGTGCTTGTGTGTCTGTGTGTCTGTGTGTCTGTGTGTCTGTGTGTTCTGTGTGTCTGTGTGTCTGTGTGTCTGTGTGTCTGTGTGTCTTGTGTCTTGTGTCTTGTGTCTGTGTGTGTCGTGTGCTGTGTGTCTGTGTGTCTGTGTGTTGTGTGTCTGTGTGTCTGGTTCTGTGTGTCTTGTTTGTGTCTGTGTGTTGTGTGTTGTGTGTCTGTGTGTCTGTGTGTCTTGTGTGTCTGTGTGTCTGTTTTTGTGTGTCTGTGTGTTGTTGTTGTGTGTCTGTGTGCTGTGTTTTGTGTGTCTGTGTGTCGTGTGTCGTGTGTCGTGTCTGTGTGTCGGGTGTGTCGTGTGTCGTGGTCGTTGTCTTGTGTTGTTGTCTGTGTGTCTTGTGCTGTGGTCTGTGTTCTTTGTCTGTGTGTTTGTGGTCTGGTCTGTTGTCTGTTGCTGTGTTTTGTGTCGTGTGTCTGGTGTTGTTGTCTGTGTTTGTTTCTGTGGTTTGTGTGTCTGTGTGTTGGGTCTTGTGCTTTGTCTGTTGGTCTGTGTGTCTGTGTGTTTGTGTGTCTTGTCGTGGTCTGTGTGTCTTGTGTCTGTGTTCTGTGTGCTTGTGTCTTGTGTCTGTGTGTCTGTGGCTGTGTGTTGTGTGTTTGTGTTCTGTGTGTCTGTGTGTCTGTGTCTGTGTGTCTGTGTGTCTGTGTGTCTGTGTGTTTGTGTTGTGTGTTTGTGTGTGTGTTGTGTGTTTGTGTGTTGTGTGTTGTGTCTGTGTGTCTGTGTGTCTGTGTCTGTTGTCTTGTTGTGTGTCTTTGTTGTGTCTGTGTGTCTGTGTGTCTGTGTGTTGTGTGTCTGTGTGTTGTGTGTCTTGTGTTGTGTGTCTGTGTTGTGTGTCGTGTGTTGTGTGTCGTGTGTCTTGTGTCGGGTGTCTGTGTGTCGTGTCGTGTGTCGTGTGTCTGGTGTGTGTCTGTGTCTGTGTGTCTGTGTGTCGGTGTGTCTTGTGCTGTGGTCGTGTTCTGTGTGTCTTGTGTTTGTGGGTTTGGTTGTGTGTGTTGTGTGTTGTTTGGGCTGTGGTTGTGTTTGTGTGTTTGTGTCGGGTCTGTGGGTTTCTGTGTTCGTGTGTCTGTGGTTCTGTGTGTTGGTGTTCTGTGCGTGTCTGTGTGTCTTGTGTCTGTGGCTGTGTCTTGTGTTGTGTCTGTGTGTCTGTGTGTTGTGTGTTGTGTGTTGTGTGTCTGTGTGTCTGTGTGTCTTGTCTGTGGTCTGTGTGTCTGTGTGTCTGTGCGTGTGTCTGTGTGTCTGTGTGTCTGTGTGTCTGTGTGTTGTGTTTGTGTCGTGTGTCTGTGTCTGTGTGTCTGTGTGTCTTGTGTGTCTGTGTGTCTGTGTCTGTGTGTCTGTGTGTCTGTGTTTCTGTGTGCTGTGGTTTGTGTGCCTGTGTGCGTGGTTTGTGTGTTGTGTGTTGTGGTCTGTGTTTTGTGTTTGTGCTGTGGTCGGTGTCGGTGTGTCTTGGTCTGTGTGTCTGTGTGTCTGTGTGTCTGTGTGTTGTGTGTTTTGTGTGTCTGTGTGTCGTGTGTCTTGTGTCGTGGTCTGTGTGTCTGTGTGTCTGTGTGTCTGTGTCTGTGTCTGTGTGTCTGTGGTCCGTTGTCTTGTGTCTGGTGCTGTGTCTGTGTGTCTGTGTGTCTGTGTGCTGTGTGTCGTGTGTCTGTGTGTTGTGCTGTGTGTCTGTGTGTTGTGTGTTGTGTTGTGTGTTGTGTGTTGGTGTTGTCTGTGTGTTGTTGTCTGTGTGTCTGTGTGTCTGTGTGTCTGTTGTGTCTTTGTGTGTCGTGTGTCCGTGTGTCTGTGTGTCTGTGTGCGGTGTGGTCCGTGTGTTTGTTTGTGTGTCTGTGTTTGTGTGTTTGTGCCTGTGGTCTGTGTTCTTGTGTCTGTGTGTTGTGGTCTGGTCTGTGTGTCTGTTGGTCTGTTGCTGTGTGTCTGTGTGTCTGTGTGGGTTTTTGTTTTTGTCTGTGTGTTTTTCTTGTGTTTGTCGTGTGTCTTGTGTCTTGTGTCTGTGTGTCTGTGGTCTTGTTTGTGTCTGTGTGCTGTGTGTCTTTGTGTGTCTGTGTGTCTGTGTGTCTTGTGTCTTGTGTTGTGTCTGTGTCGTGTGTCTGTGTGTCTGTTGTCTGTGTGTCTGTGTGTCTTTGTGTTGTGTGTTGTGTGTTGTGTGTTGTGTGTCTTGTGTCTGTGTGTCTGTGTGTCTGTGTCTGTGTCTGTGTGTCTTGTGTCTGTGTGTCTGTGTGTCTGTGTGTCTTTGTGTGCTGTGTGTCTGTGTGTTGTGTGTCTGTGCTGTGTGTCTGTTGTCTGTGTGTCTTGTGTCTGTGTGTCTGTGTGTCTTGTTGTGTGTCTTTGTTGTTGTCTGTTGTTGTGTCTGTGTGTCTTTGTGTGTCTGTGTGTCGTTGTCGGTGTGTTTGTGTGTCTGTGTGTCTGTGTGTCTGTGTGGTCTGTGTTCTGTGTGTCTTTGTGTTGTGGTCTGGGTCTGTGTGTTGTGCTGTTGCTGTGTGTCTGTGTGTTTGTGTCTGTTGCGTGTGTCTTGTGTCGTGTGTCTGGTGTCTGTGTCTGTGTGCTGTGTGCTTGTGTCTTGTGTCTTGTGTCTGTGTGTTGTGTTCTGTGTGTCTGTGTCTGTGTGTCCTTGTCTTGTGTCTGTGTGTCTTGTGTCTGTGTGTCTGTTGTCTTGTGTTTGTGTGTTGTGTGTTGTGTGTTGTGTGTCTGTTTGTGTCTGTGTGTCTGTGTCTGTGTGTCTGTGTGTCTGTGTGTCGTGTGTCGTGTGTCTGTGTCTGTGTGTCGTGTGTTGTGTCTGTGTGTTTGTGTTTGTGTCTGTGTGTTTGGTTTGTGTCTTGTGTGTGGTTGTGTTCTTGTGTTGTGTGTTGTGGTTGGTCTTGTGTCTGTGTGTCTGTTCTGTGTGTCTGTGTGTCTGTGTGTCTGTGTGTTTTTTTTTCCCCGGGGGTGTGTCTTTTGGGGTTTTTCTTGTGTTGGTGTGTTGTTGGGTTGTGTGTTGGGTTTTCTGTGGTGTGGCTGTGTGTCTGTGTGTCTGTGTTTGTGTCTGTGTGTCTGTGTGTTGTGTGTTGTGTGTTGTGTGTCTTGTGTCTGTGGTTTGTGTTTGTGTTGTTGGGGGGTTTTTTTGTGTTTGGTTTGTGTTGTGTGTTGGGTTGTTTTTTTTGTGTCTGTGTGTCGTGTGTTTGTGTTTGTGTTTGTTTGTGTGTCGTGTGTCTGTGTGTCTGTGTTTGTGTCTGTTTTTGTTGTTTTGGGGGGGGTTTTTTGGTTTGTTTTGGGTTGTTGTTGTGTGTCTGGGGGTTTTTTTTGTTTGTGTTTGTGTTGTGTGTCTGTGTTGTGTGTCTGTGTGTCTGTGTGTCTGTTGTCTGTGTGTCTGTGTGTCTGTGTGTCTGTGTGTTGTGTGCTGTGTGTCGTGTCTTTTTTTTTTTTCCCCTGTTTTGTTTGGGTGCTGTGTGTCTTGTGTTGTGTGTCTGTGTGTTGTTTTGGTGTTTTTGTTTGGGTTTGGGGGTTTGTTTTTGTCTGTGTGTCTGTGTTTTTTGGTGGTTTTTTTTTTTGGTTTTGTTTGGTGTCTGTTGGTTTGTGTGTCTGTGTGTCTGTGTCTGTGTGTTGTGTGTCTGTGTGTCTGTGTTTGTGTTTGTGTCTGTGTGTCTGTGTGTTTGTGTCTGTGTGTCTGTTTTTGTTGTTGTGGTTGTTGGTGTTGGTGTTGTGTGTTGTGTGTTGTGTTGTGTGTCTGTTTGTCTGTGTGTCTGTGTGTCTGGTGTCTGTGTTTTGTGTCTGTGTGTCTGTGTGTCTGTGTGTCTTTTGGGGTGTTGGTCTTTGTGTGTTTTTGTCGGGGTGTGTCCCTTTTGTTTTGTGGGGTGTGTCTGTGTTTTGTGTGTCTGTGGTTGTGTCGTGTGTTGTTGGCTGTGTGTCGTGTGTCGTGTTTTTGTTTCTTGTGTCGTGTGTCTGTGGTTCTGTGTGTCTGTTCTGTTTTTTGGGGTGTCTGTGGCTGTGGTCTTGTTGTGTTGTGTTTGGTGTCTTTGTCTTTGTGTGTGTTGTGTGTCTGTGTGTCTGTTTGTTGTGTTTGTGGTTTGTTTTGTCTGTGTGTCTTGTGTCTGTGTTTGTGTGTCTGTGTGTCTGTTTGTGTTGTGTGTCTGTTGTTTGTGTTCTGTGTGTTTGTGTTGTTGTTGTGTGTTGTCTGTGGTTGTGTGTTGTGGTCTGTGTGTTGTGTGTTGTGGTTGTTTTTTTGCTGTGTCTTGTGTCTGTGTGTCGGTTGTCTTGTGGTTCTGTGTGCTGTGTGTTGTGGTTGTGTTCTGTGTGTCTGTGTCTTGGTTTGTGCTGTGGCTGTGTGTCTTTTGTGTTCTGTGTGTGTCTGTGTGTCTGTTGTCTGTGGGGGGTTTTTTTGTTGTGTCTGTGTGTCTTTGTCTGTGTGTCTGTGTGTCTGTGTTTGTGTCTGTTGTCTGTTGTTTTTTTTTTTTTTTTTGTGTTTGTGTTTTCCTGTTTCTGTGTTGTTTGTGTGTCGGTTGTGTTTGGTTGGTCCCGGGGGGTGTTGTGTGTTGGTGTTTGTGTTGTGGGGGTTTTTTTTGTGTTGTGGTCTGGTCTGGGGGTTTTTTGCTGTGTGCTGTGTGTCTTTTTGTTTGTGTGTCTGTTTTCGTGTGTCTTGTGTCGTGTGTCTGTGTGTCTGTGTCTGTGTGTTGTTGTTGTTGTGTGTGTTGTTGTTGTCTGTGTGTCTGTGTGTTTGTGTGTTGTGTGTCTGTGTGTCTGTGTGTGTTGTGTTTGTTTTTGTTGTTGTTGTTGTTGTGTCTGTGTGTCTTGGTTGTTTTTTTTTTTTTTTTTTTTTTTCTGGTTTGTGCTGTGTGTCTGTGTGTCTGTTCTGTGTGTCTGTGTGTCTGTGTGTTTTGTGTGTTTTTGTGTCTGTGTCTGTGTGTCTGTGTGTCTGTGTGTCTGGTGTCGTGTGTCTGTGTTTTGGGTTTTTGGTGGGGTGGTGTTGGTCTGTGTGTTGGCTTGGTCTGTGTTTGTGTGTTGTGTTTGTGTGTTGTTGTGTGTCGTTGTGTGGTCTTGTTTTGTTTTGGGTCTGTGTGCTGTGTGTCTGTGGTCTGTGTTTTTGTTGGTTTTTGTGTTCTGTGTGTCTGTGTGTTTTTTGTGGGGTTTTGTGTGTTGTGTGTCTGTGTGTTGTGTGTCTGTGTGTTGTGTGTTGTGTGTTTGTGTCTGTGTCGTGTGTCGTGTGTCTGTGTCTGTGTGTCTTTTGTGTTTTTTTTGTGTCTTGTGCTGTGGGTTTTTTGTCCTTTTTGTTTGGGGGGTGTTGTGTGTCTGTTGCTTGTTTGTTGTTGTGTTTGTGTGTTGTGTGTCTGTGTTTTGTTTGGTTTGTGTTTGTGTCTTTCGTGTGTCTTTGTTGGTCTGTGTGTCTGTGTGTTGTGGTCTGTGTTTGTGTCTGTGTTTGTTGTCTGGTGCTGTGTGTCTGTGTTTTTTGTGTGTCTGTGTGTCTGTGTGTCTGTGTGTCGTGTGTCTGTGTCTGTGTGTCTGTGTGTCTGTG